>PVIR01001086.1:0-137665 GCA_004026965.1 Petromus typicus | reverse complement strand
AAAAAAAAAAGGGGGGGGGGCACTTGAGTAAAAGCTCTGTCTGAAAATCTGTGACTGTTGAACCTATGTCTAAGGCACTAATGTGAGGGTATCATATTCAGTGTGGATACTCTGAACAAGGGGCTGATTTGCAGACCACATAGAGTGGAGGAAGATTAGCAGGGTTTCATTGTACTATTCAAAATGGCAGGTGATTTAAAATTTGTTTTAATTTCTGAACTTTCCATTTTCTCCAATAACTTTATGTCTGCTGAAAAAAGTTTTTTCTCATTGAGCACCCATAATTTACAAAGCTTCATCCCTCAACTCCTTATTTTAAAAAAGCTCATGAGATAATCTTGTTGCACATTTTCCAATAGGGGGAAAAAGTACAGTAATATTTTCAGGTTGGAGGAACTGGCTCTTTCTCTATGGTTTGTATAAGCAGGTTGTTTGTAAATCATGTAAGGATGTGCAGGTCTTAGGATATTACCCACAAGGTCATAAGAGCATATGTTCTGCCACTACTAACCTTGAATTAATTTGCTCATTGATCCATTCAGCATATTCTGAAAGGCAAGCATTATACTATAGCTTATATTGGATAGTGATTTGCAATTTATAAAGCACTTTTCTTAATGCTGTTTTAGGTAATACCAACAATATATTTTTCCATTAAAGGAGCTTTATTTGCTGAGGGTAGCTGAGATGGTGAAGTGGAGAAATCAGTCCAAGGATCCACCATTATGGAACATTACAGCTATGAATCTAAGCCACAGGGTTGATCTGCGAGTCCATTCCTGTGCCTCTGACATCAGACTGATAGAGCAAAATTTATATTGTCACATCCATAAAGGTTAAACACTGAAATAGATTAGGATACATGTCTGTCCTCAAATTTTTCCTTTCTTTGTTTTTCTTTCTTTCTTTCATTTCTCTCTCTTTCTCTTTCTAAAATGAAGAATCCTTTTCAGCATTAATTTTTTGGGTTCTCTTTAAGTCCACCATTATGGAAACAATTAGATTTTCTGCCAAGAAACATAAAAGCTGATTTGACAAGAATTTTAAGGGTTGATTGACTGTTACCGCACAGCTTTTAGAGCCTGCTAAACATGCATCAACTATACACAAAAGAAATGCAAGGATCTATGCAGAAATTTGAAAAACAAGCCTGCAACTTAAAAAGCAAAGGTAGGTTTGTCAGTTATATATACATTTGTCTGATAGCTTTGTGCTTTCTGCAATATATAGTTAGTATATATATTAACCACCCTTTAAGTCCTCATACTCAGGTACTCATTGGAGCCTACACTGATTGAGAAGAAAAAAAAAGCATGTGTTTATTGAAACTCTTTCAGGAGACCTTTTTAGCTAAGACTCTTGTGGAGCTGTATGTTTGCAGTTCCATGTTGGTCCTTCCAGTGTGAGGTGAGTTTTCACTCTTGTCATCATATCAATAGGGTGTGGCAAATCAAATCTCCCAATTTGATGGGATGTCTGTTGAAATGAACATAAGTGGTAGAAATTTCCACTATAAAACTATACTACTTGTGGATCCATGGTGACAAGAATTATTTCACACCTGCTGCAACTTTAAAGAACTAAGATGAGGCAGAATTTTTATTCTCTTTTTTAAACTTATTGAACTACACTTTGGATTAGTATAGCTAACCAATTTTTCATTGTTTTACATTTTTAAAAAGTAACAAATGAGCAATATTTTATAGATAGCTTATTTAATCTCATGAAACTCTAGGTTTTAAAATAGCTTTCAAAATACATTCATTTCCATAGCTTTTCCTTAATCTTTGTGCTTAATTATTGGTGGTTTATAGAAGGATCTTTCTGCCCCTTTCTTTCTGCCCCTTTTAGGAGTGGAACCCTGACATGGTTATGTTATCAACTAATCTTCCTGTTACTGTAATAACACTTGGCCACTGGCAGATTAAGTGTTAAAAAATAGCTAAACTTGGGTTAGAGAACTAACCAAGTAAACAATCAACTATTAAATTAGACTCAGGCATGTAGAGAAACCCAGGCTGATTTCTTCTTTTTGAATTTTTGCCCTTTTATTGAGTTTATTGGAATATTTTAGATGTACATTATGATAACATTCATCATTGGGAATTTGTACCTGTATGTGATGTATCTTGATTCACATTTTTTCTCATTCTCCTGCCCTCTAGACAACCCTACCCTTTACGTAAGCTTTGTTTCTGATTTTTTTTCCATCAAATTATTTTCTCTTCTTTACGTTCTTCTGTACACCCTCCTCATTTCACCTTTCCTCTTGAACATTTTATTTCTAATTCACTATACCTATCATACATGTAGGACCTCATTTACACTTTCAGTTCCTCCTATTGGAGAAATAATACGGTATTTACATATCTGTTCCTTATCTATTTCACTTATGAGTATGGGCTTGAGATGCATCTGTCTAGCTATCAATGTTTCTAGTTTATCATTCTTTATGGCTGAATACTATACTCTATAAAAAAAGTCACATCTTCCTTATCCAGTGTCTGGTAGATGGAGATTTTGGTTATTTACAAGCTTTAGCTATTTATCTGCTATAAACATGGTTTCACATATGTTGCTGTGGTATGATGCTTTTAATTCTTGCATGAATATACCCAGCAGGGAAATAGCAGGGTCAAATGAAACCTCTAATCCTAGTTCTCTGAGGAATCTCCATATTGATTTCCACAATGGTTGCACCAATCTACATTCCCACCAGTAATGTAAAAGAGTTCCTTTCTCCCCAAAGCCCCACAGGCATTTGTTATTGGTTAATTTCCTGATAGCAACTATTCTTTCTGGAGTGAGAAGACATCTCACTGTTGTTTTCATCTGCATCTTACGAATGACCAGTGATGTTGAACATATTTTCTGTTTCTTTGCTTTTACTTCATCTGAAAAATGTCTGCTCATTTCAGATGCCCATTTTTGAATTGAGTCTTTTAAGTTTTGAAGGGGCTAATTTTTAGAGATCTTTATACATCTAGATAGTAGTCCTTTTTCTGAGGAACAGCTAGTATCATATTTTCCCCAAATTGTAGGTTATCATTTTGCTCTGTTGGTTTCTCTTGCTGTGCAGAAGCTTTTTTAAAAAAAATCTTTATTGGTACATTACATATGTGCATCATGATTGCACTCCATAATGTCCAGAAGCTTTTTAACAAGATAAGATCCTAGTTGTTGATTCTTTCTGCTAGCATCTGTGCTGCTGAGCTTTTATTCAGAAAGTCTTTCCTTGTGCCAGTGTCCCCGAGAGATCTACCTAACCTATCTTTCAGTAGATTTAGTGTTTCTATTTTAATATTTAGGTCTCTAATCCACTTTGATTTTAGTTTAGTTCATTCATAGTGAAAGACATAGGTCTAGTTTTATTCTTTGGCAAGTTAAAATCCATCTTTTCCAGCACCATTTATTAAAGAGTGTATGTTTCTTTCCTCCTTTGAGGGTGTTTGGCTCCTTTTTCAAAGAGAGGTACCTGAGTATGTCTGGAGTTGTTTCTGCATCTTCTATCCTGTTTCATTGATTGTCAGGTCTGTTTCTTTGCCAGTACCATATTTTCTTTCTTTCTTTTTTTTTAATCACAGAGGTTTTACAGTATAGTTTCAAGTTGGGGATTGTGATATCCTTGCCCTGTCTTTGTTGCCTAGAATTGCTTTTGCTATTCTAAAGGTCCCGTTTGACCGTGCTCTTTCTTTTTTGGGTCTGTACAATGTTAAAAGCATCATACTACAGTGACAAATGTCCACCTGTGTTTATAGAAACTCAGTTTTCTATTTCTTCTGATTTTAGATGAATTTTTATATTATTTTCTTTAGTTCTGTGAAATATTTCTGCTGACATTTCAGTCAGGATTGCATTGAATCTATATAGTAGTTTTGGAACTATGGTCATTTTGACAATATTGGAACAAGAGATGTTTTTTCGTTTTCTGATATCCTCTTTCATCTCCTTTTTCAGTGTTGTAGTTTTCAGAGTAGACTTTTTTTTTTTTAACTCCTTTGTTTGATTGATTCCTAGATATCTCGTTTTTTTTGGATGCTATTGTGAAAGGAATTGTTTCTCCAATTTCCCTCTCAGTGTGTCTGTTGTTTGTATATAGGAAGGCAATTCATTTTTTAGTGTTCACCTTGTATCCAGCTATGCTACTAAATATGACAATTAAATGTGGCAGTCTCTTGGCTGAGTTTTTAGTATCTTTTATATAGAGTAGCATACCATCAGCAAATAATGACAGTTTAACTTCTTCCTTTCTTATATTTGTTCCTTTTAATATTTTTGTCTTGTCTAGCAGCATCTGTAGATTCTATATTATGTGCCAGTATGATATGTAACAACCCTCAACATTGCCAAGTTTCTCATAGTTGAAGAAGTGTGTGTGTGCATGCACGCGCACATGCACACACATGAAAAATATCCTTAGCTGTGAACCATTGGAATGGAGTCATAGACTTCTGGCTTTTAATCTGTCTAACTACTGTGAATATTTAATTTAAAGACAAATGGGCTTAATGACATGTCCCAAATCACACAATTAATTGAACTAGAACTAGACTCAAACTTAAATCTAATTATCCCTCTAGTGACCTATATAGCTCAGTATGTTACCTTCCAGTACTGCTTGTGGAGAGTGTGCTGACCTGCAAATAACTGAGTTATTACTTAAGAAAATTCTGGGGGCACTAGATGACACCCCTCAGAGCTGCACAGAAAAATACTTCACTTATATGAATGAAATTGAAATAATAACTAAAAATCTCCAATTTCCTATTACATTCTGTCAAGTACTTTGGGTGATAAAACCAAATAACTTCTGATTAATGATAAAGATTCATTGACCAAGGCTGGGAATTTAGCTCAGTGGTTCTGGCGCCTGCCTTGCAAATGCAAGGACCTGGGTTCCATCCCTGGTAACCACATACATCAATGCTGGGTGTGGAGACTCATGCCCACCAGCAATCAGAACCACATACCATAGTCCCAGGAGTGGTGGCTCATGCCTGTAATCCCAGAACTTGGGAGGCAGAGGCAGGAGGATTGCTGTGAGTTCAAGGCTAAGCTCAGGGCCAGCCTGAACTACAAAAGTGAGACCCTGTCTCGAAAACAACAACAAAACAAGATTCATTGACAAAACTCTATTCAGGCTACCCTACAGTCTTTTTCAACTAAACCTGACTTTGAGGCTTCTAAGTTCTCCTTTATGTTGCCAATTTCAGAAGAATTCTGTTAGTTAGTTGGTGGAACCCCCCTATCAGATCACTCTCCATATTTAAACAGATTATTCACCTTCACCAGACTCTTGGTAATGTCTGATTGCACTATCCTGCCTTAAATAGGAATTCTGTTAGATTGGTTTAGCCAGAATTTTAATTTACCCATGACCCTTCCTCTGAGTAATGTTCCTTCCACTGACCTCTACTCGGATCCTCAGCTATAAATTCCTACTTGTTCATGGTGTATTTGGAGTTGAGCCTAAAATGTTCTTTGCTTTCACAATCTCATTGTAGTAGCCCCTACATGAGTACCTATCAGAATAGTTCCTCCTTGTAAACCTTGAATGCAGTCTGCATTGTCATGTTTACCAAGTGTTATGATGATGATTTTCTTTAATATTTCCCTTGTACAGTATATTAAATTATAGCTACATGAGACCAATCTGCAAAAGCGTTTTGCTTTCTATTACTTAATTTGAGGCAGGAATTTATTGCGAATGTCCTGACACCACCTCAGCATTTTGTAACTAAACTGGAAAAAGTGTGCTTGGCTAGGACAATAAATTGAAGATTGAATTAATAAAGCCTAGGATGACTCATTATTCCAGGAAATATGTGCTTTCATTGTAACAGAGTCTGAGATTTTAGATTGGCTGTACTGGCTATCTCTGGTGTACCATCAAGACAATAACGGAAGCCATCCTCTTCCTCTCAGGAAGATATTGCCAAGAAAGTTCATTGCTGCACAGCCAGCTGTTTAAAGAACTGAAGAGGATGCGAAGATGGTGAAAACAGATGGGATATATTTTGCATTTTCCACTTCGATATGAATATGTACATGTGATATATTAGGGCAACTTCCTCACACATATCCCTGTCTCCTTCGCACATTATGCTAAGCACTCATCACTTTCATGTATCAACTTTGTAAAAAAGTTCTGTATGTCTTTTATTTCTTTGATTTACCTTGTTTTTTACACCATTTTTTCTGAGCTATTTGGTTAAAAACTTGTCAATGTTTTATAACATGTCTTATGAATTATGCCATTTGGAAGGTGCTTTGTGTGCAGGATAAATTTGTTTGAAACAAAGTTTATGATATATAGTTTGATAACAATCCTGATAGGTTTAAATTTAGGAGAAATTCTACCTATTTCAAGACATATGAGTATAAATGTGTTAGCACAATTTTTAAAATCTGATGAGCAAAGAAAATATATTCCTTTTGTCAGTTTAGAAAATGTAGAAAAATAGAGGAAGAAAACTATAATTGATCACAGTCTCATCACTAGAGATTATGCTAGTGCTGTTTTTTTCTCCCATATATGTGTATGTGGTTGCATGCGCATATGTAATTGTACAGACATTGGGGATTATATAGTAAGCACTGTTTTTGCTAGCTATATTCACATTATTATGACTAATCTTTTGTCTTTGATTATTCAAGTGTTTTCTAATTGTGAGAAATACTTTAAATATACACTTCCATGTTATTCAATTTTTATTTCCAGTTTTATTTAGCTATGATGATATATTGTAATAAAATACTATATAATGCTATGTTAATGATACAACTGATTTTGTATCTTTATATTCCCAGTACATTATTTCCTAAAAGTCAAGTTCTGAATCATAAAAATTCATAGAATACTTAAAACTGTCAGCTTGCTCTCTCCTGTGGTGATTTTTAAATTTAAACTTCTATTAGAAATTTTAATTTAACTTAAATAACAAAACTAAAGATCTAAGTAAATACTGAAGAATGCAAGAGTATCTTTATAGTCCTGCATAGTCTTTAGCATTAAAGATTTTTTTCTTTAAATTTAATAGCTTTTAATGGGTATGCATGGATCAAAATTAAGAGAATTTGCCATAGGGTACTAAAAGTATTTTAATTTTATAAAAATCATAAAATATATGAAATATTAAACATGAAAAGATGTTAGATACTTTCAAGACCAAATTTATGCTTTAATCAAATTTATTCATTTCTCAAGCAGCATTCTATGTCATGTAGTCTTGAGTACATTTGGAAATAAAAGAGAAATACATAATTGGCCATAATACAGTGTCATAAATACTAAAGGAAATGACAGACATAATGCGTTGGAAACATGGCTTTAGGAGAATATCTCACTTTTTATTTATAGGATGGAGCCTAGAAAAACTTTGTAACAGAGGTTGTTTCTCCAGGATTATTAATTTTTTTTCAGGAAAGTTGGAGACATGAGTTTCTGGAACAGAACAGAGATACAAGGCTCTGGCATTCCACAACTTGTTGGCGCAATGGTGGAGCAAGGTATGACTCACTCATAAAAGGCAGTGGTGTTTACGTCGAATTTTCAATTTCTTATTGAGCAGTTTTGACTCTTCTGTAGTCAGAGAGGAACTATGGCAGAGTTTTGAGCAGAGGACTTGATTCTTTCTGTAGAACTCAAAAGGCGCATTCCGGAAACAAAATGGATTCCTGTGAACTCAACCCAAGGGTCATGATAAGGACTGAACTGTATCGACTGTGGAAAGACTACATGTGAGAGGGAGAGTCAAACATGTGTTAGGAAAGAGTAGAATAGTGAAAGAGCAAATTATCCCATACGAACCTTCAAGCTTTTTAAGAAAGTCAGGCAATGGATGAGCAAATAAATGTATAAGAGTAAAGGATGATGATGAGGTCAACAGAGGAAATGATCAAGGCACCATGTTAGAGAACAAGAGGAAAAGATCTCCTTAATTAGGAGGACATTTAAGCTATCACATAAAGAATGACTTTAAAACCCCACTGTAGGAAGTGCCAGAGCCCAGGTAAAAATGGCTGCACTGAGAACTTCCTGAAGCTGAACAGGAAACTGATTCGGAAGGCCATTAGAGCGCAGGGGCAGTCACATCGCCCTAAAGTCAGACAGTCTTGCATACCAATCCAGGCCTTGTTGTTCACTCTTTCTAGCCTTAATGTTCTGTATAAAATAGGAATAATAGTGCAATATTGAAGAGTCACTGAAGATTATATAATTATGTAAAATTTAGCACACTGACTTTGGAGAGTAAAACCTCAGTGGAGAGTAGTTGTCATTACCCCATTATCATCCTCAAAATCGTTATCATCAGCAGGAAGAGTAGGGAGAAGTGGGGCACTTCAAGTGTCTCTTAGGTAACAAAAAGGCAGTCTAGAACAAGAGCTAGTAGGAGTGTTCAGAGAGCAAATCTGCTCTGAGGAAACTGCTAGAAATCCACCCAGAATTTGGATCTAGAGATCAAGAGAAAAGGCCAGGATATAGAACATAGTGCTCAAGAAGGTATAGAAAGATTAAGATAAGGAAAGTAGGTACAAACACTTCACCAGGGCAACTTTTTAAAACAAAGTTTTGATTTTGTGAAAAGAATATTCTGTTAGTGATTAGAAATCTACCTCTAATTTACATTCCCTGGCTCTGGGAATTCTTTTTTTATATGTAAAATAAGAGCGATTACTATTCCAAATCAGAGCATTTTAAATATCTGAAAACTCCCCAGTATTCACCTGAGAATAATGTTCACCAATATTTCATACTTTCCTTATATAGTGAGATCTTTATGTCCTCAATATTCTAATAGGTTTTGGATGCAGATGTCTTCTTGCACCAAATGAAACTCATATTCCAATTTTGATTTGATCATCTTGTTAGTTTCAATCTATGATTTTCATCTGTCAGATTCTTTATAATTTTGATTCTATCATCTAACATCTTAGTGATTCCCATCAAGTTTGTGTCATCTACTAATTTGATGAGTATGATTCTAAAGCTTTGCCCATGTCACTTAAAGACTGGCCTAATGTAAATTGGACTATGCCTGCTATTAACTGGTAGGTGGGCATGAAACATTTGACTTCCCTTGAGAAGGGCAAATTGTACTTGAACATTTATGCCTCAGCGAGTTGAATGAGTGTGAACATAAGCAAAAAGAAATTAAGGAAAGAAGATAGGATGAAAAAATATTCAACACAAAGTGGTAGCTATAAAATTTTGCAATATCTTTGGTGAGAGTTGAGGCCCCCAGAGGGAACTGCAGGGAAGAATGTGCAGAGATAAAGTCTGAATGCTGTAGGGCTGCAGGGGAAGTGATTCAGAGGGCGTGGTCCTGTTAATTTTGACAATAAGCAAACAGAAACTAGTGAAAGTATGACTGTATTTTGTGTTGTCTGTAACCACAACTTAGCCCCTTCTGGAGATCTGCTGGAGAGGCTTTGGTGACTTGCCATCTCTGTGCCCTGAGACTCAGGGTCCAGCAGATCATGAGAGACTGGGGCCTGGCAGTGCATGTGTATGTGAGGCTGACACCTGTTCCTGTGGTTGTTAGGAACTGATTACATTCCCTGATGACTGTAAATATCATTTTTTCTTTGGCATGAGAATAGAAAGTTGTAAATGAGTTGTAGTATGTGTTGTGAAGTAGAAAGTATTTAAAAGGAAAGAGTGTAAGGGTAAATAATGAGGGGAAAATGAATGTGGTGATAATAAAGAAAAAAGAAAACAAAGATTGTGTATATAGGGGGTGGGGGATGCAGGGCGGGGCGGGGAAAGGGAAAAATGAGAATCAAGTCATGTCATATTCTGGTTCAAACTCTTAATGTCGAATGCGATTATCATGTGTATTCATAATGTACCAATAAAGATAATTTTTTTTTAAAAGCAAAAGAAACAGAGCAAGTGGAGTTTCATTGTCTAGAAATCTGTGTGCTGGACTCTCAGGTAATGGAGTCAAGAGTGGAATGAATTTCCAGTCCTGGAAGAAGAATCAGAGCAGTGAAGATACAGGAGCGGGAGCTTCCTCTGTAGCTCCCACAACTGGGCTGTGGTTCTGTTTGGAGTTTCTGTCAGAAAGAGTAATAAAGGAGTAAGGAGGAAGTCAAATGCAGAAATTGGATCCTAGGCACTAAGGCAGTATGTGGAGGAAATACAGGCAGAAAAAGTGTAGTTCCAAAGGTAACTATGAATGTGTCAGAATTATCCTTGTAGGGTAAGTTCTCAGTGCTGGGGAGTCTGGGTACTGTAGCCATCTTGAGAGAAGTCAAGAATGGACCAACACATGGCTGGATAGAGGACAGGTTCTGTTCTCCCAGGAAACCAAGGGGCTGACACTGCTAGAGTCTAAGTTGTGTTTTCAATTTCGTGAGAAAGTAGGTCAGGCCAGAGCATGAAAAGGAGGGTGTGGGTGGGCATTTGTGGCTCAGCCTAGAAAAGATCAACAAAACAGGGCAGCTTTAACCTCATTACCTCCATGTGCATATTTTCTACTTGTAAAGGATTGTTAAGGTCAGAGGTCACATGAACAAGGCTGCAAGCTACATAAGATCTTTCAATAAATTTTCTTGTATTTAGTGAACACTTCATAAAATATGTATTTGCTATATAAGTATAAAAAGGTTTATCTTGAGGTCCTGGAGAGTATTTCTAATATCTACCTCTATAATTTTGTTCTCTTGCTGATAGCAATGATAATGGCAATAGTGGTAATAATAGTATTAATAGTTCACTGGGCAGTTATCTTAAGCTCTGATAAGTGTTGACACTCATTTAATTCTCATGGAAATGTTATGATGAGGCATTCTTATTTTCACTCCCTCCTTTCAGACAAGGAAATTGAGCAATAGAGTAATTAAATCATATGCCCAGGCTCACATTAGTAGAAAATGAATGAATCTGGGATTTGAACTCAAGCAGTGTAATTTCAAGAGCCTTCTAGTATATTTCCCCTTTGTTTTATGATTAGAAATGATGAAACTTTAGTGTATGTTACTTTCAGCATCAGTTATCTATCTTTTCTAAATAGATTGAGTTTATAGATAGTTTTGTTTTAATAATTTTTAAACAAAGAAATGTGCCACTTTGACTACATAGACTTAATTAGAAAACAGTGCTGAGTTAGTGTCAGTACTCTGAATAACTAGCAAGATGTACTGTCATTCAGGCCGGGGATGTAGCTCAGTGGTTCCAGTGCCTGTCTTGCAAGTGCAAGGTCCCTGGTTTAATCCCAGGTAACCACATACAACAATCTCAAGCATGGAGACTCCACTCACCAGCAATAGGAACCATATATCACAGTGCCTGGTGTGGTGGCTCATGCCTGTAATCCCAGCACTCGGGAGGCAGAGGCAGGAGGATTGCTGTGATGTGAGTTTGAGGCTGAGCTCAGGGCCAGCCTAAACTACAAAGTGAGATCCTGTCTTAAAAAAAAAAGAAAAGGGTGAAAGGGGAAAATGTTGAGATTGTAACAAAAAAGTAAGGAAACAAATTTTATGTATATGGGGGGGTGGTAGAGTGGGTAGGGCTATGGGAAAAAATGAGAATTAAGTTGTGTCTTATACTGGTACAAATCCCCATTATGGAGTGCAATCATGATGTGTATATTTAATGTACCAATAAAGATAATAAAAAAAAAGAAAAGAAAAAGATTTACGTCATTCTTCTTCCATGCTAATTTCCAAATGGACGTGAACGAAAAGTTCTAAAATAACCACTCAACCTGAGCACAAGATAAGTCTTGAATAGTTAAAAATCAACCTATAAATATCAAGAACTGGATATCTCTTCTTTGGAGGAAAGGGAAAAGAATTGGGTTAGAAATGTTTTTACCTTACAAATATTTTGGAGTCTTTATGTTTCTAGTAAGGTTTGGAAAACTAAGGCAAGTTTTCCTCTGACCACAAAACTATAATCCACTAATAAATACTTATTGGAGTACATAAGACAGTCCAATATTCAATATATGCTCAAAGATTGGGGTTAAAATGAAGTTTTATCATCCTTGTGATGATAAATTGAAGAAATCAGAGACTTCTGTGTATATCAGTGATTCTATTTGTTGCATAAAATAATTTAATGTAAACATACCTTATAAATGGTAGCACTTAAATTAGAAAATTTTCCAAGATCTTTTCAGATGAATACCATATTTGAGTGAACAAAAGAAGAACTTGATGATCTAGTGCTTTTTTTCCCCAAAACTCTGGTGAAGTGAAAAGAATATGGCATTCAAAATGAATATCTAAAAGCTTCTAGGTAGAATTTAAATAACTTCATTATTTTTACCTTTTGCTTCAAACTATCCCAAATATTCTGACTATGTGGACCTATCACATGGCCAATTTTCTATATAATTAAAGTCATGGGCCTTCAAAACTATTTGGAGGGAAAAATGCTTCCAAGCTGCCTCACTTTATCTTTTTTATACTTGTGTAACTTAAAAATGACCAGGCAGAAGTTTTTTTCTTCTCTTTAAATTGCTTTGCCAACTTTCAGCTTTGAGCACATTTTCATGACTGATTTATTAAACCTGGAAACGAGAAGTTTATAATGGAAATTCTCATAAAGCCTTAACTTTAGCACTGCTAGCAGGTACCCTGAAGAATGGGAGAGGCAAGGAACCCTCAGCTATGGCATTTCTAGAACACAACCTGAGGATGTGGTCACATGTTCATTTATTTATTTTTAGGTGACTAATCTCCAATCGTTGTAGCAGAAATTCTCATTCTGTTGACAAAAAAGAAGTGTGCAGTTGTTTGGCTATGAATCATACCTTCTGTTGTCATGATTAATTTTAAGGACATTCAGAGAAGTTTCTTCCATAACACGACACTCTGGGAAAAGGAAAAAACAAAACAAAACAAAACAATGTTATGTGCATCATTTAGGCTGATGAAGGAGATTTATTGCAAACAAAATGCTTCCAAGGTGACTGGGGAGATTTACTGGAAAGAAAATTATTAGAAATCCCTGTTTCTTTTTAAGATTTTAGAAATTATACCTAAGTGGAACATTTTTGCTTTAGTTTGAGAAATACAAACTTCTGGCATTGCTCATCATTAGAATTTTCCCCATAGGCTTCAGCTTTATTAGCAGCTTAAGAGTATATTTAGCACTGTCAAATGTGAAATCTCTTCACTCTGTTACACTAATATAGGATAAAATGTCTTTTTTTACAGTGTTACTCATTCATTATATAAAAATGAAAGCAGCTACTTCTGTGTGGATCTAGAGCCACTAACTATTTTTATGACAAAAGGGAGGTGACAATACATATCCCGTAGGCACATGAGAATATTATATAAGAGTCATTAGTATAATTGATATCCATAGAAAGAGTGTTTTATCCAACGTGATTAAAATGTGCAATACATTATGTTGGTTCCAGTGTTCCAGCTGCCGTGCTGTAATCTTTCCTTTGATAGATATCTAGTGAAAAATAAAATTAAGCTCGTTAAAAGGATAATCTTATAGTACTCACGGCTGGGGAAATGTGAAGCAGTTGTATGTCATTTGTGCCAGCCATTTACGTGTGATTTTTCCATGGGTCTTGCGTTTGGCTGAGGGGTCTTCATCATAGAAAACTAAGTAGAAGAAGCCCAAGACAGGACGTTTTTTCCTGATAGACATGGGGAAGCACTAAATTCTAATTCTGTGCTTAACTCTTAAATCAGGCGAACTAAGCTTGATTGGTTCATTCATTTAAGAAATATTTATCAAGTGTCCACTGTCTACTAAGTGTTTAACTAGGTGCTGGTGGCCCACAGAACCACATAGGCTAAGATTTAATTTTTAAATTGTAAACCAAGCTAAAAAAAATAAAAGGAACAAATCATCTTTCCCTAGTCAGTCCTCAGAAGCATCCCTTAATGAACCACATGGCTCGAACATCAGATAATGTGGTGTCTACAGAATGTGCATCTCAGAGAAGTCAGAGCGGGTATGAACACCACTATCCCAACACCTATAATAGTGTTTCTGAGTTACTGTCATTTTTCCCATTTTGCATATATGCGTGATAATGGTAATGCTAAAAGCTGAGAAAAAGGTCACTTACTGAAGGTGTTGCGACAAATCCAGGAACGTGAAGCCAATGGCAAAAGAAGCAATATGTCTAATTCTTAATTGTGTGTCATGTCTGTTAGGGCAGAGAGGTCTGCTGGAAGCTTCCTTGGTAATTAGGGTTCCATTTTCTTCGCATCAACTGACCTGCAACATTGTTGAGAGTATCAAATGAGATAATAGGTTGGAAACTGCTTTGTAAACAAAGCCTAAAGTGCTTTGTAGACTTGTGACACTAGTTTTTAAGTTTTCTAACTAGCAGCCACAGGTTGTAGGATATACTTATAAATAAATGATTGTACTTTGGTTACACGTATAAATTACAAATGTGTCATTAGTGGGATAAGAGATCAACTGCTTTTAAAGATCCCGGATATCTTGACAAAGGAGCCAAACACCCTCAGTGGAGGAAGGATAGCCTCTTTAACAAATGGTGCTGGAAAAACTGGACTTTAACCTGCCAGAGACTAAAGCTAGACCTAGCTCTTTCACTGTTTACTAAAATAAAATAAAAATGGGTTAGGGAACTAAATATTAAAACAGACACACTAAACCTGCTACAAAACAGGTTAGGTAAAACTCTTGAAGACATTGGTTTTGGGAAAGATTTCATGAACAAATCCCCAATAGCACAAGAACTGGTAGAAGAAATAGATAAAAGGGATCTGATCCTATTGAGAGGTTTCTGCACAGCAAAAGAAACCACCAGCAAAGCGAAAAGGCAATCAACAATATGGGAAAGAATCTTTACCAGTCGCCTCTCAGACAAAGGGCTACTATCTAGAATATATAAAGGGCTCAAAAAAAATTAATCCACCCAAATTTAAAGACCCAATTCAAAAATGGGCATCTGAAATGAATAGATACTTCTCAGAGGAAGAAATAAAAGCAGCTAAGAAGCATATGAAGAAATGTTCAACATCACTAGTCATTCGAGAGATGCAAATGAAAACAACATTAAGATTTCATCTTACTCCACAAAGAAATGGCTGCTGTTTCAGAATTAGCCAGCCACAAATGTTGGTGAGGCTGTGGAGAAGAAGGAACCCTTCTCCACTGTTGGTGGGAATGTAGACTTGTACAACCCCTGTGGAGAACAGTTTGGAAATTCCTCAAAAAGCTAGGATTGGAGACCCCATTTGACCCAGCCATCGCTCTGCTAGGTATATACACACAAGAATTAAAAGATTCATATCACAGTGACATATGTGCACCTATGTTTATAGCAGCTCAGTTTGTGATTGCTAAATCTTGGAAACAACCCAAATGTCCATCAACTGGAGACTGGATAAAAAAGTTGTGGCTCTTCTACACCATGGAGTATTACTCTACTTTAAAAAATGATAAGTTTGAATCATTTATACTTATATGGATGTACCTTGAGGACATCCTCATAAGTGAAATAAATAGGTCACAGATGTGTAAATATCATTATCTTTTCTCTGGTATGAGAAAACAAAGATGTAAATGAGCTCTAGAATGTATGTTAAATGTTGTGAAATAGAAAACACTCAAAGCATAATGGAATGAAGGGGGAAAATAATGAGATTATAACAAAAAGAAAGGAAACAAAGTTTATGTATATGGGGGGTGAGGGTGGTAAGGTGGATAGGGCTATGGGAAAAAATGAGAATTAAGTTGTGTCATATACTGGTACAAATTCTCATTGTTGAATGCAATCATGATGTGTATATGTAATGTACCAATAAAGATTTCAATTAAAAAAAGATCCTGAATATCAAGAAATATTAAAATGATAGATATTAAAAATTATATAAATAAGTGAGGTGCTCAGCCATTCCATGGTCTTGTCTGCCTTTGATAGTGTAGAGTATAGGTCATCAGTATTTGAGAAGAAGAATTACTTATTGGGTCAGCAAAGATAGACGGTATCAGATTAAATAACTACCTAGGTAATAACTTTATAGAATGAAATATTGGTGGACCAATGTGCATTTCAAGGAGACTGACTTGTCTGTATCTGCTCCTAATTTGTGTGTATGCAACTAAATCTTTCCACTTGTGAAGAGCCATTTAGTACCATGATGTAGTGTTTCTATGTTTCCATATGGTCAGACTCTAGTGAAACTGCTGCCTTTGTGTCCTTCTCCAAATACTTTTCACAATGTTTTTTTGTTTTTTGTTTTTTTCATTTTTTGAGATAGCATCTCGCTTTGTAGTTCATGCTGGTCTTGAAATCAGCCTTGAACTCAGCAATCTTCCTGCCTCTGCTTCCCCAATGCTGGGATTACAGGCCTGAGCCACCATGCCTGGCACTGTAGTATGTGGTACTAATTGCCGGTGGGCATGAGTCACCACCCTTCGTATTGTTGTATGTGGTTACTGGGGATCAAACCCAGGGCCTTGTACTTGCAAGGCAGGCACTGGAACCACTGAGCTAAATCTCTGGCTGAATGCTAAAATATTTTACTAGCACCTCCCCACCACCAAATTCTTTATTCTCAATTTTCCCTTCTGATATCTACTATGTCATTTATAGATGTGAATAGAATATCTCTTCTCTATCAATATTTTAGAACATAGGTTTTTCTCACTTCTAATTTTTCTAATCATTTTCCTCAATAATTTTATGTTATTGCCATGGTATGACTGGTCTACCTGATATCCTCTCTTGCCTTTAAGATGGTGAGATTTCCTGGGAGAAATTTTCAGAATTTTTTCTACAGTTTCTTCTTCACGAAGATTGAGCTACGCCTGTGGTTTTATAAAAATTACAGTAATGAGACTGTGATTTTAATGCTACATAAATATTGTTATTATTAATTAGAGTAGTAATAGCAGATGAGGATAATAATGAAGAGTTGGCATGCCTTTTCCTCAGAGTTTTCAGTGATTCTAATGCACAATTGTGATATCATTTAGTATACTAAGAAGATACGTGATCATTCTGGAGCCATTATCAGTCCCCGCTAGAGGCTTTTCAAATACAGTGCTTGTTGTGTATGTTATGAATAAGAGAGAACAAACATTATGCATGCAGGGCCACATTCTCATCTTGTTCTGGACCCCCATGGACGTCTCTTTGATGTCAATAGAAACACAGTAGGGGATGGAACAAAATGAGAATTTGGAAAAGGAATGTGAGGAAAAAGGGATAATTTTCTGTGGCCATATCATCATTTGGTGTATGTTAAATGCTCACACAGTGCCTAACCCCAATTCCTTTTTATTTCAGTCTCGATAAAATTGCATGACAGATTTTTTTTTTTTTTTGCATCACTATGTGTATATACTGTAGGTCATTTTCAATGGGAAGAGAATTGGATAACTTCAATTACTCTCCAGTAAGCTGTTATTATTGAACTGAGCCTGAAGTGCTTTATTTTCAATAAAGAAGCATTCATATAATACAACTTTCATGCAAATTTAGATGCTATAGGTTTTCAAAGATTTACCAAGAAAGACATTTTTCACTGGCCCAGATAATTAACCACTTGTCATTGTGCCTGTGTTTTCATTCAACTAATTTTTGAAATCATTTCGGCCACTGTGGAATGGCTACACAAATGTGAACTCTCCCAGGAAAACACTGTTTGAAATCAACAATGCACTTTTTATTTCTATATTCTAATACCTACCCCTCCTCTTAGGACTTGAATTGTTTTGTGCACACAATGGCAAATGAATGTCCAGAGGGGAACTTTTAAACACAACCTGCATCGAAGAAGGGAGCCACACCTTCCACATGCAAGACAGTGCCTACCTTCTGTCAGCCCAACACACGCCTTCTGAATAGCGCCTGCTCTAAGGAACTTGGTTTTTAAAAAGAAGCTCACCAAAATGGCACCATATTTTTCCATGGAGAAGCCAAACTCTGAAAGAATTTCACACCTGGATGTGTGTTGATGAAAAATCCTGTAACTTCAAGCCATTAATATTCACAGGACATCTAACATAATTCACGATGGTCTGTGATATATGAGAGCCAACAGTATCATTTACGCTGAACCTTAAAAATATTGACAAAGACAAGTTCCTAAACACTGATGAAACCTTGTATTTTGTGTTATGATTTCTTGGTTTTATACCTGGTGCAGTTTTTCAATTAACTGTTCTGTATTCAGAGCAATTATTCATTTATTATAGTCAGCTAAGATACAGAAAAGATGAGAGGAGTAAAACAAATCATTTTAGTGACACTGGCTAGTGATACCTTGTTATTATTCTGATTTTTATTTATTTATTTATTTGCCTTTGGATGACAGGATTTATAGCCCCTAGTTTTGAATGCTAAGTCTTATTCCTTGTTGCTCTCTATTTTTATGGTTTTAAATAAGCAAAAACAGCCATAGGATTTGAACTGGAGTTACCCATGTGATTTATTAAGTGATAGGCACATATATCAATACTAATTTTTACAAACACAAAAACATTTTTTTAAATTATTTTTTGGTCGGTGACAAGATTTTCTCAGTTATACAAAATAAGTATCTGGTCTTTTTTAAGTGTGAAGATTCCCAAAAGTGTTGAAGACAGAACTGAATTTATGTAGTACATAAACTAGGCATCAGTGTATGAAGAATCTCATAAGAAATAGCACGCAATTTTGAGTGCACGTAAACCAAGGTAACTGCACGTATTAGGTATTTGGGAATTAATGGCACGGAGCACAATGCTTTCTGCTAAGCATGCACTATGGTTTTCCCAGTGTATTGTAACCGCGTACCCTGTAATGTGCCACTTTGCCTTTAAAGGGGTTTTGCATGCTTTGAAAAGTGCCTCAGATTTTGGCAAAGTTTATTTTATGCATTATGCATAAAAGTTGTCATCAGGATTTAACAAAGCATTTTGCACAGAAAGATTAGAAATAAAATCTCTGCAAACCAAAATGATTTGGATGGCTTTCCCTAGATGGTGTGAACTTTAAAAAAATTAGCATGTATCTTACCCTTTTTCCAAATTTCATAAAGATGAAAAAGCCCCATAGTGAAGAGGATCATACTGCATAGTACTGGAGCGGAAGCTCACGAGCATTATTTTATTTTCCTTTCAGCTAGTATTTTCTTGTTTATTGGTTGTAACATTAACATCTAACTAAGCTGCAATATTTAGACAAAGGATTGTCAGGTTCAATAGTATATATGAGGCATTTCTTATTTGAGAACTGTGGGTATTAAAGGAGGCAACTTAGTTTATGTGTTTGGGCTTTAAAATATAGATTCCTCAGCAAAGATGTGAGTAAAGAGAAGAAATTGGGGGAGAAAGCTGATAGGAAGGAGAACCCATCTGAGCGTTAAGTTGAAATTGACTATTTTACAGGATTTTCTGTATTTTCATGCTTTAGACCAAAGCCACATTCTGGTTCTTTGTTTTAATGAAAACATGAGGTTCTATATGAAAAACCAGGGCTATGGCAGACTTCTGTATATGTCATGCAGATAGATGGCAGATACTCCTGAAAAAAATTTTCTTTGAGGGAATATGGAGGAGTACCTTTATAAAAAATGAAAAAGGATTAGTTGTGTCTTAAAACACAAACTGTGACATGTCTCTTCCATGGTTTAAGTGCATGTCTTGATTTCTCCTGGAGCTCCCTCCACATCCGGGGTAGGGTTTAGTTGTGTATTTCCTCTTGGAGTGTGCCTTTATATGTATCGTTATCTCACCACTGGTCTTACTGAGGTTACTTCCTAAGTAACTGATATCAATGAGATTAAACTCTATACTTTTTATTGTTATTTTTGGAGGTGTCATTATTGCTGCATTTAAGGTGTGAGCCTTGGAAGTCTACTTGTTGTGAGGTAATGACAAAGCATCCCTTGGAATATCCTTGCAAACACCAGGTGGAAGAAGAGACTGTGAGCAATGCTTACAGAAAACTCAGAGTTCTTGCCTTTCTCTGGTCATCAGTGTGTCTTATGAGTGTTATTTCAGGTGGCAATTAGCACTTTCTTAGCAATATCATTGCCCATTAGTATTTTTTCTTTTGCTATTCATTCTTCAGTGGCTCTTTCAGTACTGAAAAGGTTTAAAAATACACATATAACTTGCTCTTTTATTCTTGGTTGCACATTTCCAGAAAGTTAATTGGAACTGATTGGTTTTATTTGTTGATTTATCAAGCATCAGAGGTCTGGAAATAAATGAAGGAACTTTAGCTTTACACGGTCTACAGCAGTTTTGAGACTGCTTTCTCCCCCTAGTTTGCCTTTTCTCCATTAACCGTGATTTCTTGTTTTGTTTTTAGAATAGGAGTGTCTGGATAAGAGAAGAAAAGTGAATTGAAGGATCATAATCAGAATAATAATGTTTTACATTTCCGTAGATCTTTAAACTTTTTTAAAGCATGTTCATTTATACTAAAATTGGATTCTCATAACAGGCCTTTAAAATAGAAAGGAAGGAAAACATTTATTGAATATCTTCTGTACCAAATACTTTCTGAACATTATTTTATTTAGTCTTTGGTACAACACTGTTGGGGTAAGAATTATTTCCCTGAATGTCAGGGGGAAATATGGGCTCAGTATAGTGTTATTTGTTCATCCTTCTACGGTCAACAAGTAGGAGATCAAAAGTTTAAACCTTGATCTTCATAGCTTCCAAACTTTTAGTTCTGTTTTCAGAAGATGGAGAGAGATCAGATTATTATCTCCATTTTTTGGGTCAAAATCTGAGATGTAGATAAACAATTTGCTTGTAATTATTCAGCTAAGTTTATATCACGAAGCAGACTTGTTTATCTATTTGTTTCCAGCTGTTTCCTGGATCAGCATACTTTCTGTGACTTCTGACAATCTCATTAGAAGTTGATGCTTTATTAGCTGGTTCAAGTCCGCAGTTATTAACGGGGTCACTCCCGCAGTTTCCAAGCCTGTGAGCACCCGTCTGTTCTTACCAAGTTTGAAGGCCCCTGAACAGACTGCTGTAGAGAAAGAATACACAAGGGTCTCTGCTTCGTGCTGCTATAGCAAAATTCTGTAGCCTAGTAATTTAGAAAGAAAATAAATTTATTTTCAAAAGTTCTGGAAGCTTGGGCATTCCAAATCAAGGTGTTGGCATCTGATCAGAGATTTTTGTATTACCCTGGCAGAAGGTAACAAAGTGAAAAATGTAAGATGTATGTTTATCTGAGGGGAGGTGGAGGGGAGAGGGAGGGGAGGGGGAGGGAGAGAGGGAGGAGCAGCTGAATATATATATATATATATATATATATATATATATATATTGACCAGGAACTCACCCTTGCAATAACTAATCTCTTTCAGCCACAATGAAATTAATTCATTTATAAGTGCACTAATCATCTTTTAAAGGTTCTGCCTCTCAGTACTGCTATGTTGGAATTAAGTTTTCACCCCATGAACTTGGATACACACTTTCAAACCACAGGAGCAGGGGAAGGGCTGAGAATGAGCGCAGGTCGTGCAGGTGTTGCCTGTGCATGTTCCTAGATCGCATTATTTCAGGGTAGGTTTTATGTTCAATACCCAACTGAATCAATGGTGCATTGCAGCATAGCATACCCAATATATATACATATATTGGTGAGGGCTGCCTCTAAATCTGGATCAATACAATTAAACTTTAAGCTAGTGATTTCAATGTGAATATCTTAATACTTGGCACCAGAGTTGATATTTTAAACCTGCTATATTGGAAAGCATAAATATCTTAGGGGAACACTAATGGGAAAAAACTAGAATCAGGTAAACCTGATTTGGATAATAATCAGCCTGTCAATGAGTCCATCCACATAGACTGTTTTGTATTTATTCCAAGGCCTCAGAAACATCATTTGCCCTTGGTACAGTGACACCTAGTAGGATTCAAAGCACAGTCATCCTTTCATGTCTACAGAAAAAGATGCCAGATCACTTGACCTGTGGAATAGTCTTCTTACCTTTTCTGAATAGGATAGGACTTGAATTCTAGTACTGGCTTCAAGAAGTCCTTTGATTCTGGTGCTGACATCAATTGGGGAGAAACAAACATTAAAGAAACCTATTTACTAAACAGACATTTTTTCTTTACCCCTCTACCTCACAGTTCATAGGACTTCTTTTAGGAAGCATGATTTAAAAGGAGCTTCTTGTGGGAAGGAGGTAAGATGATGTTCTGGCACATAAGTGACTCCCCACTGTGTTTCATATGTTTTTATGCAATATTTCACCATCTGGTATCTGCCCACTGTACAGAACTCAATCAGGTCTCTCCTTAGTTTCACATCCTGTTTCATTTTTCTTTTTTGTTTCTATTTTTAATTTAATCTTTACTGGTACATTATGAATATACATCATCATCGCATTCAACATTGAGTTTGTACCAGAATATGACATGACTTGATTCTCATTTTTTCCCCTTTCCCCCTGCTGTGCAACTCCCCATCCACTACATACATAATCTTTGTTTCCTTTTTTCTTTATTATTACTACATTCATTTTCCCTCATTATTTACCCTTAACTTTCTTCCCTTTTAAATATTTTCTATTTCACAATATCAGCTACACATTCTACAACTCATTTATAACTTCATTTTCTCATACTAGAGAAAAGAAATGATATTTAAACATCTGTGACATGTTTATTTCACTTATAAGGACGTCCTCAAGGTACAACTATTTGAGTATGAATGATGAAATCTTATCATTTTTTATTGGCAGAGTAATATTCCATTCTATAAAAGAATCACATCTTCTTTATCCAGTCTCCAGTTGATGGACATTTGGGTTGTTTCCAAGATTTAGCAATCACAAACTGAGCTGCTATAAACATGGGTGCACATTTGTCACTGTGAAACTACCTGTGTATATATACCTAGCAGGTATATACTACTGTGTATATACCTAGCAGGGTGATAGCTGTTTCTTTTTGAGACATGTCTTACTATGTAGTTCAAGGTGGGCTTGAACTCTGTAGCTCAGGCTGGCCTCAAATTGCAATGATTTTCTGTTTCAGCCTCCAAAGCTCTAGTATTACAAGTGTGTGGCACAAAGCTGGGTTTATTTTTCTTTCTGTACTTAGGTCCCACTGCCTTAGTTCAAATCTTTACTTTCTACTTGGACTAGTGTGATAGCCTCCTGATTGGCTCTTCTTACCCCAAATTTGGCATGTAAATGACAAACTAAAGATTAGATAGACACTGCTTTCTGCCAAAACAACCAGCAAAATGTGTTAGAGAAGGCAGTAGAGGTTTCCTGGAATCCTTTCATAGTCTCTGTGATCAGTGACTTTGTTGGAGAGTAATACACAAGCGGTGGGGGTATAGACTCAGGTGGCTGGAGAGCTGTATGACTTAATAAATACATGGTGTTGAGTGTATTACTTAACCTCTTGAGGCTTCCAGATCCTTAATGTAGTCACTACATATAGGGCACCAATCAAAGTTCCTGTGTCCTTCAGTTAATGTTATTTATTTAAGCTTCAGTAACCTCTCTCTACTCATTACCCAACATTTTGGGGCATTAAATACAGTGCACCCTGATTTAGGAACTCAATTCGTTTTTTAGGGCTCAGTATAACTCAAGTTGGTTGTAAGTCAAGACTATTTTTTTTCCCATAAGAATAATGGAAGTATCCACATTCCCAGTCTCCCAAAGAGCCCTGTAACTAACCTTATTATAATAAACATGGATTACATAATGTGCATAATTTACCAGCAACATCAATAATTTTCTAGGGTATTCACCAAAAAGTTATAAAATGTGCCTAGTTTATCAGAAACAATAGTTTCATACCATATTCACCATTTAAATGAATATCTTTGGCATCCAGGAAGAGAAGATGAAATGGAAGGTGGTTTCAATTTGGAAGGAGAGTCCTCTTCCATAAGAACATCAGGAATCTGGCTCTCTGGTGTCCTTTCTCTCCTTGGGAGAATCTGTAGCCCAAGGACCTACTTCTGGCTCACTGGGTCTCAACCCTTTCCAATATAAAAACTGGTCTAAGATTGTCAAGTTTCTGTCATTTCCTTGACAACGTCTGTGATAAGACATGATGTTGCCACTGAGCAAGTGATTGCAATGATCGACTTTTTCTCTATGTGGGTCTTCTCTATACATGTTTGTAGCTCTTTCCATTTTTTTCAGGATTTTCTTTCCTCAGAAGAACTTTACTGCATTGATCAGTGATATTCCTCCTCTTCATCAAGCTCTTCAGCTGCTGTTCTCTGCTTTTCAGCCAAAGTTGCTGAAGTTCCTCTGTGGAGAATTCCTCTGAGTATTCCACCACCCATTCCTTAACATCATTACCATCTACATGCAAGCCCTCGGATGCTTCTACAGTGACAGTGTTATCAACCACATGGTCAACTGAAGGTTCAGGCTCCTGTACACAACCTTCAAAGTCTCTCTCCTGTATGACTTTAGGCCACATTTTTTTCAGGATAAACTTCAAGAACAGTTCTGTGATAATAGCTTCTTAAAGTTAGCTATAACATGTTGGTCCATAGGCTGCAGCAGAGAATTTATATTAGGTGAGATATACTGACTAGAGCTGTAGGAATTCTTCAGCCAGTTCTTCCAGATCTTGTTTGTGAGCAGGAGCATTGTCCATGATGAGGGTAAACTTTTGTCTTCTAAATATTTTAGCAGTAGGACAGAAAGCCTTCCTGATACTCTAAGGAAAAAGTACTCTTGTTATCAAAGGTTTATGTTATATCTCCAGATGATTCCTAGTCTTTTCTTCATGACTATGTTTTCTAAACACTCTAGGGATCTCAGAGAGATAAATCAATAAAAGATTTATTTTGAGGTCACCACCCGCATTGCCACATTGCAGTAAGGTCAGCCTATTCATAAGCTTATTACCTTATATTTTCTTCTCTTCTTATGTAACGCGTATCCTCTCGGATATTTTCTTCCAGAAAAGGCCAATTTCGTCACTTTTGAAAACTTGATGAAAGAAAAAGCTATTTCCCTGTGTTATGGTTTTGAAGTAATGCATGTAATTTTTAGCAGCACTTGTATCAGCACTGGCTGCCTATTTCACCATACCTAGTTACACTATGAACTCTAGTTCTTGACATAAAATTGCAAAACTGCTCCTCTCTGGCATGAAATATTTCATCATTATCAGTCATTGATGGATTATCCTTTATGAGATCTGCTTGTATAGACCTAGCTTTTTCACAAAGTATAAACTCAGGTTATAAACTGCCATCATTTATCCACATTAATAATATCCTGTTAGGGTTGGGGTTTAGCTCAGTGGTTCTGGTGCCTCCCTTGCAAGTGCAAGGGCATGAGTTTGATACCTGGTAACCACATACCACAATGCTAGAGATGTGGTGACTCGTCAGCCATCAGTACCACATACCACAGTGCTGGATCATGACTATAATCATAGCATTCAGGAGGCAGAGGCAGGAGGATTGCTGAGTTTGAGGCTGAGTTCAGGACCAGCCTGAACTACAAAGCGAGACCCTGTCTCAACCCCCCCTAAAATAATAATAGCCTTTTAACCTCATCTTACACTTTGATTATGATTTACTAATTTGAATTACAACTTTGTAATATTACCTTCTTTATATAAATCTTTTATTTCGAAGATTGTCAAATGGTGGATTTTGACTGTGGTACATATTAGTGAGACTGACCAAGTGAATGAGACTCCCATATTTCTTTTTTTCTTTTTTTTTTTTTTTGAGACAGGGTCTCGCTTTCGTGGTTCAGGCTGGCTCTGAGTTCAGCCTCAAACTCACGTCACAGCAATCCTCCTGCCTCTGCTTCCCAAGTGCTGGGATTACAAGTGTGAGCCACCATGCCTGGCACTGTGGTATGTGGTACTGGTTGCTACTGGGCGTGAGTCTCCACACCCAATATGGTATGTGGTTACTGGGGATCAAAACCGGGTCCTTGCGCTTGCAAGACAGGCGCCAGAACCACTGAGCTAACACCCCGGTCCCACAATTTCTTTTTATTGTGATTGCTGTCTTTGCTTTCTCTTCCTTCCTTCGTTTATTTTCTGGGGGGGGCATTCTGATAACAGTAATAGTATTGATCATTTAAGTACTGATGAAAATCACATCCACAAACACGTGGGTCTTGGCTCAAACCCACACTCACGTGTGCTTACATAAGCTTTTTTGTTGTTGCTCTGTTAGTGTTGTGCCCAATAATGAACGATGGGGCAGAACTCTGTCTTCCTGTAGCTGCTCACTGAATTAGAGAGGGTTTCCTTACACATGAAGGAAATCAGTAACACATGGTAACTCGCTAGATGAATACAGGTGAGAACACAGGGCTATTTGAGGGATTCTAACAATGGAGTAAAATTGTTGGCTTTTAGCAAAATTGCTGATTGTAGAAGAATCATCAAAATGGAAGGTCTGATTAGCATTAGCTAGAAGACTCAACTGTAACTAGACAGAAAAGAACGGTGATGAGCCCCAAGGTGTTGACAGGACCAAGGTAGACAAGGCTGCTTAGAGGAAAGAAGAGACTGAGCAAGTCCATGTCTGTGATAAATCCCAAAGTGTAAGAGGCTCGTTCGCTCTCCCCTGAGCACAGATGAGAGGTTCCAGCATGGTCTCCAAGGAAATTTAATTCATTCTTTTCTCCTTTGTTATATTCTCTTGGAAACTTAGTCATGAGAAAAAATTAGTACTATTTATTCTCTAAAACTAAAAGCTTAATTTCTGTGAACACACTGTCTGATACAAAGATAAAAGATGAATATTTGATATGAGGCCAAAAAAAGGTCTTATAGATTAAATGCTATGTAGGCCTTACAGTCTTCTGAAATCCTATTTTTGAAGGCCTTGTTAAATTGTGGTAAGAGACTTTTTTGTTCTTATTCTGTTGCAAGTCTTTGGCTGCAGTTTAGAAAAGCATAGGGCAGAACAATTATACAAATAATAATCATTGGCTCAAGCTTTTTAATGATAAAAATATGACTTGATTCTCTGAAGAAGTGAACAGGCAACATTTTCTCATTGCTGTTAATTATAATTTAAGACAGACTCAATTTTGTATTAGTCACAGATGTTTCATTTCTCAGTTCATATATAATGTGGTACATGGAATATCTCCAAAGAGATTTTAGAAGTGTTTGCAGTCTTGTCCATCTCTTTACCACTTGGTGTGGTCTTTTCCAAAAAATCATGACATTTGGAAAGAAACTTAGAGAAGTTTTGTAGACATTTTCAAGACATTTTGCTTTCAATGATCTCTAAAAATATTCCTATTGAAAGTGAAAATTGGGAACATGCTCTGAAAAACAAAATCAAAATGTATATTGTGTCTTCAGAAAGCCTGGTTTGGGGAGTGGCTGGGCTGTGTTCCAGTCATGGGGGGAGAAGGGGCACAAAAGCATGATTTCTAAATTGGTGTCACTCATGGAAACCTTTAAGAAGCCCTAGTGCTTCTGTTGCTATGAAGCAAAAAAGTATATTTCTAATAGACTAAGAAGCTAATGCCTAAATTACTTCACAGTGGATTGTCCCAATCAAGGAGAACTTATTCACAGGACAAAGCACTTGTGAATTCCTGATAGATTTGAGAATGTTCCTGGACATCGCAGGTTTGGAATGCAAACCCTAGATGAGGCTGCAAAGCTCGGGGTGTATCTGAAGGCTGCTAAGAATAAAAGCTTATTTTTATGTCATATCAGCCACAGAGAAAATTTCCCCACATAGTAAGATGCATACTTTCTGCTATGGTAAAATGATACTATTTGGAAAATGAAAGAATCACTATCTGTGCATTATAAGGAATTTTTCTTGGATTATGTTGGTTAAAGTTGAAATTGCACATTGTTTATGCATCTTCTCCCCAAAATAAAATGATACGTTGAGAAAGTAACCAAAACATAACAAAGTGATTTAATTTTTTTAATATAAATTTTTATTCCATACTTAAAATATACAACATGCTATCATGGAACATGAATACTATGGTGTAACAAATTAAGATATCCATCAGCTCACATGATTCCTTTTTTTTCTTTGTGGAAAAAATAGCTAACAGCTCATTTTACATGAACCCTGTTCACATGATGTTTGATATGATTAATGATATACTTTGCTGTTATAGTTTTTGTCTTCAAGCCCTACATTTGCTCTCTAGACTTGCTTATTCTACACACTTGCTATAGTATCCTCTGATCTACATCTGTTCACCTCCTTCCCATCTTACCCATTAGACACTATTTTGATTTCTATCTATTTTGTATATTTAAATTTTCCCTTTTCAGATTTTACATATTAATAAGATTGTGCTTATTTTTATTTCTAAATTTGGCTTCTTTCACTTAACATAATGTCTTTCAAACTCATCTATAATGTAGCAGATGGTGAGATCTCTTTCTTATTTTTAAAGGTTATATAATATTCCATTAACTATTTACAATGTAAATGTAATTTACATTCCTGTAATTTACATATCCCTGAAGTTGAATATCTTTTCATATGCCCTTTTGCCACTTTTTTCTCTTTTAGAGGTATATCTGTTCAAATCCCTTGATTATGTTTTTAAAAATTGGGTTACATTTCCACTATTAAGTGGTATATGTTCTTTATAAAATCTGAATACTTAAATACATCAGATGGTTAATTTGGAAATATGTGCTTCTTAGTTCATAGCTTGCTGTTTCATTTTATCATTTTCTTTGCTGCACGGAATCTTTTTATTAGTTCTATGTAGCCAATTTGTTTTTTTCTTTTGTAGTCTGGGCTTTTGGTGTGTTATTCAAAATTTCATTTCAAGACCAATTTCCAGAAGTTTTTGCCTCTATTAAGCTCCAGAAGTTTTATAGTTTCTGGCCTTACATTTTGTTTTTTTAAGAATCCATTTTGAAATGATTTTTGTGTATAGTATGGAGAGTCCAATTTCATCTTTTTCCTATGGAAATGCAGTTTTCCTAGTACCATCCACTAGAGTCTGTCATTTCTTCACAACATACTCTTGGATACCTTGCCAAATATTAACTGATCATATATGTTTGATTTTATTTCTGAGTTCTGTATTCTGTATCTCTAATGTATGTGGCTAATTTTTATGCCAGTCTCTGTGTTTTGTTGATTGCATTTCTGGAATATATTTTTAAATCAGTAAGTCTGATGCCTTCAGTGTTTTATGTTATGGTACTCCAGGCTCTTTATGATTGCATGTAGATTTTACAGATGATTTTATCTATTTACATGAAGAATATCATGGTTATTTTAATAGCTAAGAGGTATCATTGAATAATACAATGAATGTTTAACTTTTTAAAATTTATTAAATTAAAGACAAATTGCCATTAATTTCCCTCAAAATGATCCTCGTGCTTGAAATACACATCCCATTTTCTTGCCACATTCTGAAACAGTTCTGGAAGTCTTTTGTTATGAGTGTCGAAGATACTTTTTCATGACTGTCTTGATGTCTTAAGTGGGCTGAAAAGGTTCATCTTTCATGACCGTCTTAGCCAAAAATTGCATGAAGCTAGATCCTGTGCGTAAGTGGATGAAGGCACACTGCAGTGTTTTTACATGCTTGCTTTCGTTTTGGTTGGCTTCTTTAATAATGGTATTACCTTGCATAAGAATATTACAGATTTTTGTATGTTGATTTTGTGTCTTATGATTATACTGAGTTTGTTTATGAGTTCTAACAGTTTTTAATGTGGAAATTTTGGATTTCTGAAAAAATATGAAGGATCATGTTAGCTGCAAATAGAGATATTTGACTTCTTCCTGTAGACTTAGATGCCTATTTTGTCTGGGCTGTTTGCTCTGACTAATATATCTAGGGCTCTGTTAAACAGCAGCCAGAGTGCACATCATTACATTGTACTGAATTTTAGTGGAAATATCTTCAATTGTAATGTCAGTTTTGAATTTTTCATAAGTGGCCTTTGTTATGAACAACTTTCCTTCTAGATCTAAGCTATTGAAAAGTTTGTTTATCAAGTGTGTTGGTCTTTGTCGAAAGCTTATTCTTTGTCAACTGAGATAATTATGTTGTCTTTATCATTCATTTAATTAATAATATTATATAGCACATTGACTGAATTGACTGTTTATAGACTTTTTTATGTGCCAAGACTTGAACCCACATACTTCTACTCAGAAGGTAAGTGTTCTGTGACTGAATCACATCCTTAGGTCTAATATTTAAGTTAAATCAGTCTTACATACCAAGAATGAATCCTATTTGTTCATGATTTATAATCATTCTGATGTGCTGCTAGATGGATAATTCTTGCATCAGTATTCACCCAAAAGATGGCTTAATGTTTGTTTTTGCTATATTTGGTTGGGTAACTCTGACTTCTTACAGTATTTAGAAATATTCTTTCTAGTTGTGCTTTTGGGAAGAGCTTAGGAAGTATTTGCACTAATTTTTCTTTGAATATTTTGGTAGAATTCAGCTGTGAAATCATTAGTTTCAGACCTCTGTTTTGAATATTGTGATTACTTCTTCATTATTTATGTTTCCACGTGACATTTCTTCCTAACTCAGGATTGGTGAGTTACGTAGTCTCTAGGCATTTGTCTGTTTCATCTGAGTTACTAACTTGTTGGTACATACTTTTTCACCATAGTCCCTTATGGTCTTCTATATTTTTGAGGTACTTGTAATTTCTTCAGTTTCGTTTTTTATTTTATTTCAGCATTTTAATTCATGAATCTAGCTAATAATTTGTTGATTTTGCTTATTGTTTTAAAAAATCAACTCAAATTTGTCAGTCATTTCTGTTGTTCTGTTTTTGTTGTTTGTTCTCCATTTGTTTTATTTAATTCTAACTTTATTATTTATTTTCTCCTGCAAACTTTGGATATATTTTTTTTCCTTAAGACATAATGAAACTATTTGGGGTTGTTTTTTTTAATGTTGGCATTTATATCTATAAAATGACATCTTCATACTAGACATATGAAAATTACAGCATTGGAGAATTCTGGTTTGATTAGGTATTTACTTCTACCAGTGAATTTTACACATGGACATGTACTTATAACACTAATTACAATTATTTTATTTCTGTTTTGTGAATTCTCTTAAACATTTTTTGGTAGGGCAGGAATAGTGGTGATGAATTCTTTCAGCTTTTGCTTCCCTGTGAAAGATTATATCTCTTACTTCTGATGAGATCAAGCATGTTCAGAATGATATGGCCATAGACTCTCTTATTTCTGAAGAACAGCTTTGGTAGATACTGTGTTTGGGGCTGGCAGTGTTTTTCTTTTAACACAATGAATGTGTAGTTCTAACTTTCTCCTGACCTATAACATTTCTTCTGAGAAATTTCCTGATGGCCTAATGAAGATTCTTTTTTATGTGACTTTCTCTTGCTAATTTTATAATCCTTTGTCATTTATTTATGCTAGTGTAACTGTGTGGTACCTTAGAGATCTCTCCAAGTATTTGGTCATTTTTGAGCTTCAGAGCCCTGGGTGTCCATATCATTTTAAAGACTTAAGAAGTTTACAACAGTTATTTCATTATGTAATAGAAGTTATTTTCATTTAATAAGCTTTCTGTCTTTGTGTGTTTATTTTCCTACTGGAACTATCATAATATAAATATTTATTAATTTAATGATATCTTATAGGCTTTTTTTTTTTTTGAGACAGGGTCTTGTTTTGTAGTTTAGGCTGCTCTGAGCTCAGCCTCGAACTCACAGCAATTCTCCTGCCTCTGCCTCCCAAGTTCTGGGCTTACTGGCATGAGCCACCATGCCCAGCACTGTGATATGTGGTACTGATTGCTGGTGGGCGTGAGTCTCCATACCCTGCATTGCTGTATGTGGTTACTGGGGATCGAACCAGGGCCCTTGCGCTTTCAAGACAGGCACCAGAACCACTGAGCCAAATCCCCAGCCCTCTAATAGGCTTTTACTCTTTTTCTTATATTTTAAATGAATCATGTCAGTGTAAGTATCATTGTTTACAAATTCCTACCACTCATGTACTACTGAGGTCTCAGTTGTATTTCTTATTTCATTGATTGGATTCTTCAGCTCTAAGATTTCTGTTTGGTTCTATTAAATTTCTCCTTCAGATCATGAATTGCTTTCCTGATTTTGGTAAGCTCTCTATATGTATTGTCTTATATTCCATTACATTTTCCTGAGATTATTAATTTAAATTCCTTCTTAGTATATCCATAAATTTGTATTTACTTGAGCTCAATCATTTAAGAATGATTTTGTTCTTTTGGTGGTGTCATATTTTATGACTTTTTCATATTTCTTGTTTCTCTGCACTGGTTTCCTGACAGTGTAATCAGTACGGAATCACTTTTACAGGGAAGAACTTTTCACAGAGAAATGGATCTGAGGACGATGGCTGGACAAGATGCAGTGTACCTGGTCCTTTGTGGGTTCAGATTTGTAGTTTTCTTTCATTGTTCTCAACATTAGAGATGAGTGCAGGTGTGGCAGTGGTCTAGGTTTTTTGCTCAGAAGGAGAGTTATTTCCACCACGACTAGGGGTAGAAGAAGTAAAGAAATGTGTCTTCTTACTTTTGCTATGTGGTCATCCTGGTTTCTGCATTCCTATTTACAAAATATAATGAATTGATATGGGTATGCATGAAAAACTATTCAAATATTGTTCATATTCATTAACATCTTTTTATATGTGGTAACTATTTCCCCCAAAGACTTGTGAGTGTGCATAATCAAAATGTATGCATTATGTAATTTATATCATTCTCCAAATTCTGTTTGATGTATTCATAGTCAATGAAGTTCAGGCTGCTAATCTTTGCAGTAAAGTTCTTGAGCTGTTTCTGCATCAACTTTTGAGTATTCTTTTAAGAAATTTGAAATAGAGGAATTTAAACTCATTTGAGACTTTTATGCTGAAGGCAAGGGAGAGATCTCAGGGAGGGAGGGAAGAGTAGAAAAAATGATATATCTCACTAAAAATTTAACATGATTACAGAAATGACTGTGTTAGCTTTTTATTTGTATAAAAAAGTCCTTACATGATACATTTACAGAGAGGAAGATTTATTTTGGGTCACAGTTTTTGAAGTTTTGGTCTGTAGCTGATTGGCCACATTTCTTTTGGGCCTGTGATGAGGCACCACATTATGGTGGGACCACATTGTAAAGAAGCACATTCGCCTCATGACCAGGAGCAAGAGAGAAAGAAGAGGAAACAGGGGCCCTACTATCCTTCTCAAGAGTGCATTCCCCAGTGACTGGACTTCTTCTTAGAGTTAGAGGCGCTCACGCTCACATGTTGCTGGGGACTATGATTTAACATAATCCTTCAGAGGACACTTTCCCAAACTATAGCAATGATTAAGTAGGAAAATATTTCAATTGGGTATATATTGAAGGTGGACCTCTGGTTGAAACCTAATGCTTCCTTTCCACTTGGGAATGGCATAATGGCACAGTTAACTACATTACTTTCTCACTAGTGAAGATCTGGAGTTAATCACAGCAAAACCACTGGAGAGGGAGATAGGCATTTCAGTTTTTTCCCACAGCATTGCTTTTCCTTTTTATTTAAGGATAAAAACACTTGAAATATCTGGTCACGGTTCCTAAAATTTTAAAATAAAGAAAATAATAATGAATTTTTCACATGGATGAATAAGTCTGGATTAGTGAATTGTTAAGAAAAGAAACTTTAAGGTTAAAACCTTCAATGGAACTAGCCAGTTTGGAAGATTTTGAGATTTTCAAGTGGAGACACTATTACCAAGTCAGTGAGAGAACCTCACAAGACATAGGACAGGCTTACTACTCTAGACTAGCAATTAAAGCTTAAAGAAACAGTTCAAGGGCCAAGAAAATGTTGCGTACTATTGAATGCAAGTTTTTAATAATGTGATTTGACAAATTATTGGACTTGTGTGTGTGGTATCTTGTGCGCCATGATTAATCATCAAAAGTTTGGTCCGTTGGTATCAGGATGTTCCATTTCCTAGCCATTTGAATGGCGAAGACCATGAAGATTGAGTGGAATCCTGTTATTTGAGGCTTCACACAAAGGAGAGTAGGGCAAACCATTTTCAAGGTTGGGTGGTGTGTATGGGTTCAGTCCCAGGGAGCAATCAGATATACTTTCTGAGAACATCTTCAAAACCATTCTCATCTGCCAGGTCAAAGACATAAAATTCCTAGCTGAAGAAAAATTGGTTTGGAGGTATAGTTGCCCTGACTGTTCAATTCTAAGTCATTTTGCATGAAGGTTTTTTCCATTTTTCAGTGTCTTATCTTTCTTTTTATCTGTGTCTATCTTCTTAGGAAAAAATAGGGGAGTTGAATGATTTTCAGAAGCACGCTTGCTTGCTCAATATGGTAAAATGACATTTAAAGAACATTCTAAATTAATATTTTTTCCCCTCAGAAGTTTCATAATATGTAACTATGTAACCACACAAGAGAATTTTGTACTGACAGATTTCAAGACTAAATTTAGGCATTATGAATTCTATTGTCTGGCATTCATTGAGCTCAAAACTCTATTAATTCTTCAATATATCAGTTATCCATTGCAGCAAAAATGTTGTGTAACAACCTCAAAACCTATGTGGCATACAACAGTAAATATTTATTTTTATTCATGGGTCTGTGGGTTGACTGGTGATTCTGCTCATCTGAATTGGGATTGATGAGACTCCCTTCCGCCAGCAGCGGGTCAGCTAGGCAGTTGTATTGTCTACCATGGCTGAGGCACTGGCTGGGAAAATTGAGTTGGATTGGCTGGGCTCCACGTATCTCATCCTCCAGGAGGCTAACCTGGGCATATTCATATGGTGATGGTGGGAAAGCAAGAAAACAAAGGAAAATGTACCACTACATTTTGCATCCTCTGGTACTGTTAAGTTTGTTTCTGTTTAATTTCTGAAGGCAAGCTGCTCTAAGTTACAGTTGATGAGGCTAGAAAATTACATGACAATGGTATGCAGACTTAGTAGTCGTTGGAGTCACGAACAAAATCAATCTACTCTTCCTTCTGTGATGTAATAATAGTTTCATAGAAAGAACTCTGTGTTTCATTGTGGTCTTCATGTACATTTTTCAATGCAAATGGTATATTTTGATATAAAATATTTCATCCTATTTTCATTGTTTGTAAACTGGTAACCCATTGGTAGATATTATTTACTGATATCATGATGATTATTTGGTTGACCATTTACCATATTTCATAACCAAACTATATAATCAAAACTTCTATTATACTTGGTATTGATAGGCTTGGGGTTTGAGTAATCACATGAAATTTTACAACTTTTTCTTAATTTAGTCTTACCAGCTTGAGAAAAAAAAAACTTTTTAAATAAAAGAAAAATTGCATTTGTGAATATGTTGGTATATGATTAATGAAAGGGATTTTAATTAGACAGTTACTCCAGGCACTAAGGCTAGAATGATGGAATGGGGCATTAAAAAGGGGGCCAAGGAGAGTATAGTGAGAAGGAGTCAAGCTTGAGCGATAAAAATTCAAGGACAAGCTGAAGGGAATCAATACTCCTGAGGAAGTTGACGGCCTCTCCTTCATTGGCCCACCTTTGCTCTGAGTCTTGTATACACAACATAGTTGGGTTTGCAGGCTGTGGATGGTAATGAGTCACTGGTGGGAGTGAGTGCTGCGTGAATAACTATTTCTTTGAAGATCTCTTCAGAGTGGTAACTGAAAGCAGCACAGAAGGAGAAATTGATGGCCCATATTCAGCTTTTGAATAGTAAAGCTTGAAGAGCTTTTAGGTACTGAACAGCTTGAGGAAAGGCAAGATAATGGAACATAATTGTACTGATTATGCAGTTGAGGTATGTTAAGGAACAATCTGCTAATTCTGTGCCAAACTGTGGCATTTTGTAGCTCCCTTTAATATTTTCAGTAGAGGAACAAGAGACTAATTTATTGAATCTCGTTCAAAAAGATGATTTCTCATATCGGCTCTGGCACCTTGGTGTTTAGTGGTTCAAGGTTCTTCTGAAATATTAGCTCAGCCACCCTTCCACCACCCGCAGTGTAAGTGGGTGTCAAATGTTTCTGAATAGAGAAACTTAGTGAGCACAAGTGACTTGTCCAGAGCTATGCCTAAGTGAAGCATTCACTTCTCTTCTGTGCTAAGCCTAACTCAAATATTTTCTGTAGCCCATATTCTGCAGAGCCTGGTGAAATAGAACATTTACAATTAATATAAGAAAAAAAGATCTAAGCATTAAATCCTTTCATCTGATATATGTTTCTAGATTAAGTTTTGTCCTCTAGTAAATAGCAAACTGGAAAGTGAAAAATATATATTTTTTTCTGAAATATGAAATTGATTCGATTCTCCTGTGTTGAGTGGATTCTTTTCTTTTTCATCTTATAGTTTCATGATGCCTATAATCTAGAATCTCTGAACGAATGAGTTGGTGACAGAAATTCGTTCCCTTGATTTGTAAAGTTACTTTATCATTTTAGTTAATAAAACTTGGTATCCCAGTCCTCGCTGTGCATCCAGCACACTTCATCAAATCTCTTCAGATCTCTTTTCTAGCTTTTGGCATGGCTGCATTTACAACCCTTCTGGGTTTTCTGGGTTTTGGTGTGTCTATGTGGTTCTTCTCAGCCCCTCTGATGCATGGAGATTCCAGGCAGATCTTTTAAGCAGAAGTGTGGGTTTCAGCATCCTCTCTTTTTTTTTTTTTTTGAGACAGGGTCTCGCTTTGTAGTTCAGGCTGGCCCTGTGCTCAGCCTCCAACTCACATCACAGCAATCCTCCTGCCTCTGCCTCCTGAGTGCTGGGATTACAGGCGTGAGCCCCCATGCCTGGCACTGGTATGTGGTACTGGTTGCTGCTGGGCGTGAGTCTCTGCACCCAGTATGGTATGTGGTTACCTGGGATTGAACCCGGGCCCTTGAGCTTGCAAGACAGGAGCTGGAACCACTGAGCAAAATCCCCAGCCCAGCATCCTCTCTTTTTAACCCTGGTATTTGGGCCAGCAACTTTTGGTATTTTTTACATCTGCTTGGGACCCTAAGTGAAAGCAATAAGCAGACAATTCCTGACAGTCTGCAGTGGCCATGCTACTAGAATAGGAAAAATATATCCTTTTTAAAAAATAGATACCTAGAATATTAGGTGCTTTTCAACTAAGTAGCTCCAGAGATGGAACTGTATCACTTATTTGTTGCTACTGATTAAGTTTGTGGAGGCACTGGAAGAAAAAATGTTTTATTTTTTTTCCTGAAAGATGTAATATATTTTTAAACAGGAATGAAAGAGAATAGAAAAAGTTTTAAAGTGGAGGGACGTTTTCCCCCTCCAATTGAATAGTAAAATAAAAAGAAAACAATGAGAAATTCTTGGAATTGTTGCAAGTGCCAACTGTTATTAGAACTTTGGATGGGTGGAGCTGATACCTACCAAGTACTTTCAATTGGATGAAAAGGCTAAAAGAAAAGAAACTGAATCTGTGGGCATTGCAGCAACACTTGATATTCCCAAGTACTAGCATAGAAGACAAGAAGCAAGAGGCGAAGCAGAGAGCAATAAGGATAGGGACTCTAGAAATTTCTGACAATTGTGATTAGAAAAGAGTTGCAGTACTGGTGCATAGAAACAATTGGAATAAAAAGGAGAGGCTTACCAAGGTTTTAAAAATCTTGTGCTGTCAAAGAAATAGCAAACTTGCAAAAGTGGGGAACTGAAGATGACCCTTGGAATTATAACTGATTCTGGGCAGGAAGGAAGTCTGAATATCTGCACATTCCTCTGGGGGAATTTTCTTTGCTGCTCGTTTTACAAAGAGTATAATAAAAAGGGAATGGTCTCCCAGAAGATAAAGCCAAAGACCACAGAAAACAATGCAAAATAAACAAATTGATGTCTCATTAAGAATTATTCTACCCCAGGAAAGGAAACCTGAAAATATTGGTCCAGAATTTTGAACTTGTCGTTGACTGGTAGCTTCTTTGTGTGGCCTGCTTTCTCCTCTCTCTGAATAGAGTAATGAAGAAACCATCTATGCACTGTTCTAAGATCCAGGACTATGAGCACAATGCTTCATGTTTTCTTTTTTTGCTTGGATGAGGGTGAATAGTTTTATATGGAAGAATAAAAATAAACCAAATATTTGTCAACCAGAAGGGCGGATTTTGTTTACTGTGAATTCTATTTTTTTTGGATAAAAATATTTGAGATTATATATATGAGACAAGATATCACTATGTATCCCAGGCTGGCCTTAAACGCCTTGTGATCCTCCTATCTCAGCTTCTGAGTGCTGGGATTGCAGATGTGCACCACCACACCTGGCCCAAGGTTTGTATTTTCTTGAAACCTGCCTTAGAGTAGTCCATTGCTACTTTCATGACAGTTACTACTCTAAAGAGGATAGACAAGGATAGGCTGATTGGCACTCACTTATTTTTTCATCTCTAGTTTTTAAAGCTGATTATTTTGCAATTGGGTCTTATTTTCAGGAATTACTCCAGGAAGAAATTTCAGAACCAAAGAGTAGTTAGCCCTCTTTTCTCTTTCTTTTTGGTGTGGCTACGTGCAGCTTTCAAGAATCCTTCTCTCAGTTCAGTTCCTGTGGACAAGGAAAACCTGAAATCTGTAATGGGTAGGCATGTGTTTGAGGAATAAACCATTGTTATTTTAATCCATGATTATTTGGGGTATTGTTTGTTATGGCAAGATGGGCTACCTTATATTCTGATGGAATCAAATGAATATTGACAAAGTACTTTAATTTTAAGCATTCTGCTTCACTTTTCAACACTGGCATTTATTTTTATGAGAACAAAGGATCAAGGAATACTTAAGTCTTCAAACACTCTTATGAAAGAGGTCTCACTTCTCATGATTTGAGCTTACATGGTTCAGAATCTGAACTAGTGATACAGTGAGGATTAGAGATGTTAGTCGTGGTAAGCATTAAAACCAATTTAGAAAGTTAATCAAATTTCATCATGTTTAGTCCTGAAGGTGGTTTCTGCCTGGGAAGAGAAAGAATTCTGCTCTAAATAAGTCACTAAGAGGGTAACACGTATGTGGCTGTGTAACTGAGTTCTACTGAGCACAGTGCGTGAGCTGTTCTTGGAGGCATCCAGGACACTACGTTTGAAAGCATTAGGTTTCCATCTAATATTCAAACTGTGCTTCTCAATAATTCTGGGTAGATGAATATAAATTTCTCTGACACAAGAATCAGCCTTGATTTTACCCTATTCTTCAAAGTTTATTAATAGCATGCAGTCAGAGTTCAGTGCTTATACTTAACAATACAACAGCATTATATTCTGTCCTTGTACTTACAAAGCAATTTCATAATGTCTCTTATTTACTTTATGGTATGCTGCAATGCCTAGGGAACTGTAACTCAGACAGAATCAACCAACCACAATCACAAGCAAGGTAGGCTTTATTATTGCTCTAATGGCAGACTTTTGATATTCAATTACACAACGGTTGCCTGATACATGGGTTTGAGACTGCTCTGAGCAATTGATTTCTACTTCTCTTGTGCTCTTTCCACATGGTATAATCAGTAATCATATGGTAAATGCTAACTTCCAGTACAATAAGACTGTTTTTGGCCACTTCCTTGAGTTTGTATCAGCTAGTAATAAATTTATAGGAAGAAAAAATATAATATAGAACATTGATTCTTAGATATGTCTGCAAATTGATATTACCTGTGGCATACAGGAGTCACACAATAAATGTTTTGACACTAGATTAACTTAAAGTTGGGGGTGGTCTTGAAATTTGGGCAGGAAGTGACTTGAAGACAAAGAGTTAAACATTTCAAGGAGACAGTGGCTAATGTAATGATTTGGGAAAGACCAAAAGCATGATGTGTTCTGGGATTGAGGTGAACAACCTGGGGCTGGAACACAGGAGGGGTCAAGTAGACTGAAGAGACTTAAAGTCTGCTGAACAAATCTCGTGGAAAGACATGGACAGTGGACTAGAGAACCGCTGTGACTATGAAGCCACTCACTTATTAACCCAACTGTCCCATAATCAGTCACTCCAGGCATAACTAATATGATTGGAGGAGGGGACTTTCCAGCCCCTGAAATTCTGAGGACACCTCCCATCCACATCACTTCGCTACAGCTCTACTGTTTCCTTGTCCTGAAATCTACATTGAATGTAATTAAAAGCAGCTCCAAATTTCTTGTGTCATTTCCACAGCATCTTTTTCACCATTTTCCATTTACACTTCCTGTGTACATCTTATAAATGATAGTTAACAACCCTAGTTTTAATTCAAATTTTGCGTTATGATAGGTAAAATTTTATACAGTTGGATGTGAGCTGATTATCATTCTCTTTATCTTTTCTTCCTTTTTTCATTCTAATAAAAATGGAATTTTTTTAAAAAATTGACTTTTGGTAATAACACTTCTGTCAATTTATCAGCTACTTTGTTTTATTTTTCAGCTGTTGCTCTAGGATTTACAATATCATTGACTTGTCGCAATATACCTGGCATGAGTTAATTCTCATTTTTACCCATATCCCTACCTACCTTACAACCCTCTGTCCCCATATACATGTTCTCTTTTTTTTAAGATCATATTTTCTCTTTACCCTCATTAATTTCCCCTTTCCATTTGAATATGCTCTATTTCAAAAAAATCTATCATACATTCTAGAAGTCATTTACATCATCAGATTCTCATACCAAAGATATGGTATTTACATATTTGTGACCTATTTATTTCACTTATCAGTGAGTCCTCAGGATATGTCCATTTGAGTATAAATGACTCAAACTTATTGTTCTTTATGCAGAGTAATACTCCATTTTATTAAAAAAAAACTTCTTTGTCCAGTCTCCTATTGATGAGCATCTTGTTTCCAAGATGTAGCAATCACAAACTGAGCTGCCATGAACATGGGTGCACATATGTCACTGTGATATGATTTTTTTTAACACTTTCATGTATTTTCTAAGCAAGGGAATAGCAGGATCAAATGGGACCTGTAATCCTAGTTTTTTCAGGAATTCCCACACTGATCTCTACAATGGTTGCACCAGTGTACAATCCCATCAACAGTGGAGAAGGGTTCCTTCTTCCCTACAGCCTCCCCAGCATTTATTCCTGGCTAACTTTGCAATAGCAGCCATTCTTTGTGGAGTGAGATGAAATCTCAGTATTGTTTTCATCTGCATCTCTCAAATGACAAGCAATGTTGAACATTTCTTCATATGTTTCTTGGCTGTTTTTATTTCTTCCTCGGAAAAGTATCTGTTCATTTCAGATACCCATTTTTGAAATGCATCTTTATATTAAGGGGGGGCTAATCTTTCATGCTCTTTATATGTTCTAGATAGTAGCCCTTTGTCTGAGGAACAGGTAGTAAAGATGCTTTCCCATATTATTTATTGTCTTTGAGCTTGCCAGTGCTTTCCTTTGCTGTGCAGAAGCTTTTTAATACGATGAGACCCCATTTGTTAATTTCTTCTGCTAGTTCTCATGCTATAAAGATACTGTTGATAAAGTCTTTCCCTAAGCCAATGTCTCCAAGAGTTCTACCTAATGTGTTTTCCAGTAGGTTTAGTGTTTCTGTTTTAATGTTTATGTCTCTAATCCATTTTGATTTTAGTTTAGTACCCAGTGAAAGAGATAGGTCTAGCTTTAGTCTATAGCAGATTTACCCCATCCCAATTTTATTGTTACACATTTTATTTTTGTATTTATTTTAGTTAATTTAATACATTGCTTTATTGTTTCTTAAAGAAAGAATTAAATGAAAGAAGCTTTAGTATTTACCTGTACAGTTATCATTCCCAATACTTTTCATTCATTTATGTAAATTTGAGTTTCCATGTAATGTAATTTTCTTTCCCTTTGAAGAAACTTCTTTATTATTTCTTGTCAAGATATTTTCTAGCAATAAATTAGTTCAGTTTTTTAACTTTCTGAAATGTCTTTACTTACTCTTCAGTTTTGCAAGCTATTTTGTTTGATAAAGACTTCTACAAGGCCATTGTTTGTTTTGGTTTATGTTTTATGTTATTTGTTTTCCCCTAGTGCTTTAAGGAGATTGTTCCTTTGTCATCTGGCTTCATTGTTCCTGGTCATTTATATCTTTGATTGTCTGTGGATGACATGTTTTCTATTTTCTTCAGCTGTTCATAGAGATTTTTTCTCTGTAATTGATTTTCAGTAATTTTATTATGATGTGCCTCCATGTAGTTTTCTTTGTGCTTTTTAAAAAAAAATTTTGTTCAGCTTCTTAGATCTGTGTGTTGATTTGTTTTTATCAAATCTGGAAATTTTTCAGCCATTAGTTTCCTAAATATTATTTCTACCCTACTCTCTACCTTTTCTGACACTCACTTAAATACAAAAAAATATTTTATATTGGCCAAAGGTCTATAAGGGTCTAATTTTTTTTCCAAGCTTTTGTTTTTTCTGTGCTTCAGTATAGATAATTTATATTCAAAAATAACTGTTTTTATTTTTTAAGAAATCTCAAATCCATTAAGTGAATTTTTTTTCATTTCAGGGTTTTCACTTTTTTATCTCTAGAAAATCTACTTATTTTGAATAGTTTCCATTTCCTTTTTAATGTTTTCTTTCAATTATTGACATACTTACAAGTATTTTAATCGCCTTTTCTGTTGATTTGATCATCTGTCCCATTCAGAATCTACTCCTGTTACTGTAGTTCATATTCTTCTACTTTTTCATACGTCATAAGAACTTTTTGTTGTAGTTGGAGTTTATGGATAGTATGGGTTTCAAGGTTTGAATTTTCTTGTTCTTTTATAAAAGGTAGTCTTGATCTGGTATCACCTAATTTACTTGTAAAACAACTCAATTCTTTTGAGACTTGTCATCAGCAAAGGTCTTTAGTCATCTTCACACAAGGGTTATTTGATCTTCTGCCGAGGACTTCAGTTTTCTGGGGTATCTATCAAATATCCTTAGTGCTCTATAAGAATTCTACACTGTATCTAGATATTGGTTCCCTGCAGAAGTCCCAGTACTTGTTTGATTTATAATATTTTAGTAGCTGTTCTTCTCTCAGAAGTTGCTTGCCACGCCTTGGCAAGTCCTTGGCTGCATGTACGCAAGTTACTCTTCAGCCTAAACCTCAATAGAAACCTAAGAAAAGTTTCCAAGCTTTCTCATGGTTTCCTCTTAATTATTACTGCATTTTTAAGAAACCCAGCAGCCTCAGGTTCCACAGCTCAGCAAGTATTGGGTTCTAATTGATTTCCTTTCCTTCATTTGGGTCTATAAATGCCTCTTGTGAGAGAACAAGGTTATAATAGAATGTCCCTTGTTTATTTCCTTTTTTTTATGGCTCTAACATGGCTTGTTGCATAATATCTTAAAATAGTTGCTTCAAACATGTGTCCATTATTTTAGTGCTTCTGCTCTGTTTTTGGCAGGAGAATCGGTGCCTTGAAACAGCTTTTCCATAGATAAAAGTAATAAGGGTAGCTCTAATTTTTTTTTGTTTTGAGACAAGGTCTTGCTTTGTACTTCAGCTGGCCCTGAGCTCACTATGTGACCCAGGCAAGCCTCGAACTCACAACAATCCTCTTGCTTCTGCCTCCTGAGTACTGATTATAGGTGTGAGTCACCACATCCAGGATGGGTAAAGTCACATCTCCAGCCATTAAAGTAATTCTGAATCTCCAAAATGACTAACTTTCCATCAGCAAATGTGACCTGTGATAAACTAGGTGACAGGTGATTAATGGAGGCCAGCAACCTCACTGCATTCCACCCTATCCTCTCATACTCCATGAAAGGTACCAGAATGCTAGTAGGGAGGGTAAGTGTCACAGAATAGTCAAAGGCAAGTCTAGGTTTTACCTTACTCAAGACATAACTCACCATCAGGTGCAAATCCATACAGTTATTAGTGCACTCACATACTGAGTGTTAAGAAACATCACTGGAGGTTTAAACCAAGCTCTATGATATAGAATCCATGCCTCTCTGAGAATTCTATCAGATTTGTTCAGCACGTGATGATTCCAAGAAGCTCCTTAACCCCCAACCAACATCTGAGCAAGAGATGGTACCAAGGTCTTGGGCTTTCCCACTTCCAGAATTCTGGGAAATTAAGTAATTTTCTTTATAAATTGTTATCTCCAAAATCTAGTACACTTATAGGAAATGGACAAAGACAAATATTGAAAACTGATTCATTTATAAAAAAAACCACATGTATTTGTGCATAATGATAATTTCAAAATAAGGTTCAAACCTGATAGGATTAAAAGAGAAATGGGAAACAATGAAGGAACAACAGTAGTGATTGGTAATCTCAGTTTTCCTCTCTCAACAACTGATAAAATAAATCAATGGAAAATGAGTGGTTTTATACACCTTGAAAAAGAGTATATGACATTTACTAAACTGACTTCATGGACATTTATAGCATAACTGCACTCAAGCACAATTTTATACAAATCTCTCAGAATATGCTGGACTATATTTATTTTATAAAATAAGCTCTTGCATATTTCATATGATGGAAATTATGTACAGTGTATTTGCTGACAGTAATGAAATTCAATTAGATATTATTATAAGAAAGATATCTAGGAAATTTCCAAATCCTTGGAAATTAAACAACAATTTTAAATCATCCATGGGTCAATTAAATATGGAAAAAGGAAACTAGACACTACTTAAAACTAGGTGATTATGAAAATTCAGTAAATCAATTTTCAGCTAAAATAGTACTTAGAAGCAAATTTGCAGCATGAGTTAATATGTGCTCAGGGGAATATTTCTAATTTGGGTGTGCATGTTAGAAAAGAAGAAAGGTTTAAAATCAGTAATTAAAATTCTACCTTAGAAAGCAGAAATAAAAAGAAATTACATCAAAATTAAAGAGATGGAAAGAAATAATAATAAAATATTTGAAACAGATTGTAGGCCTAAACATAAAAGCTAAACTGTTAACTATCTAGAAGGAAATAGAGTAGAAAATCTTTAGCGTATCGAGATAAGCAAAAATTTCTTAGGGCACTAAAAGCATGAACTTAAAAACATCAGTAAATTGCACTTTATCAAAACTAAAAAAAAAATCTTCTCTTTAGAAGACACTATTAAGAAAATGAAAAGGTAAGGCACTGACAGAGTATACTTGCAATTCATAAACTCTTATAGTACTTATATACAGTGTACATTTTAAAATAAAGTAAAATTCAATATTAAGAAGCTCTATAGTCCAAATAAATGTGGACAAAGCATACAATAAATGAAATACCAAGGCACACATGAAATAACGTTCCACTTGCTTAGCTATCAGAGAAGTGAAACCAAATCATAGGATGTGGCACCAGGTAGGTACTTGATTGTTAAGAATGTGGAACAACCAGGATTCTTATGTATTGCTGATAGGAAAATAAAATGGTTTAACTACTTTGGCATACAGCTTACCAAGTTTTTGTAAAACCCATCCACTTAACATAACAAGCCAACTTGTAGACATTTATTCAATAAAAGTAGGAAAACACACCCACATAGAGACCCAGATATTTATGGTAGCTTGTTGCTCTTGCTATTATTATTACTAACTCTAAATGTGAAACACGCAAGTATCCACTACCAGGTAAATGGTTAAACTAATGAACTATTTTACCCAGAGATAAAAAGAAATGTTATCAATGCAACGTTATATATAGCAATATGGAAGAAGTTCAAGAATATGCTGAGTAAAATAGCTCATAGCCATATACTATGTGCATATTAGTGCAGTGAGATTTCTTCTCTCTCATTTCATATGTGTCTTGGTTACTTTTCTCTCGTTGTTGAGACAAAGTATCCGACACTCAAAGATAAAGGGGGAGGGCTTATGTAACTCACAGTTAGTAGAGGTTTCAGTCTATAATTAGCTGGCTCCAAGGCAAAGTGGAGTACTGCAAAAGAGAAACAGCTCATGATGCCCATATGGCCCCGGAAGTGGCAAGGGAACATTATCTTCTTCATATTACTGAGATTCAGGTGGCATCAAACCAGTGACTGCTTTAACAATCACATACTCTTTTTGAAAACTTTAATTTATTGATACATTTTATATATCCATTAAGAGCATAATCAATATTGAGAATTTGTACTAGTAAAGGACACATCTATACTCTTAATCCAACCATCACACACTCTGGATTCAGCTACCTCCAAAAACAGCCCCCTGTGACCATATGAGGCTCTGGGGAGATGTCTAGACTCAAACCATAACGCTATCCAAAGACTCAACTTGTCTTGGATTAAAAATATTTTTAAAAAATTGCATTGATACTAAGCAGCTACATTTTTCCTGTCATTATTTCCTAAACAATACAGTGTGACATTTGTTTACATAGCATTTACATTTAATTAGGTGTAAGCAACCTAGAAATGATTTAGTGTATAGCACGATGTGTATAATAGATGCTAATCTGATACCATTTATATGAGGTTGAAGCACCCACAGATTTTGATATTCACAGATGTTCTGGGATCAGTCACCTGTAAGTACCAAGAGAAGGTCATATACTGCCAGATTTTGTTTATAGGTATTTTATTTTTATTTGTATTGATCTCAGGACCTTACACTTGCACGGTTACTATGGAGCCACTGTGCTAAATTGTTGGCTAAAATGGAGAAATCTTAAGGAAAAATTGAAAACTGGGTGGACATGTGGACAATTCACAGATTTGGAAGCAACATGTGACTTGATCCCATGTGTTTTAATGGAAGCAGAACTCCAACAATAACAAAGTACTATTATAACACAATATAATAATGTAGGGATGAGCTGGAGACAGGAGAACCAGTGTTGACAACTATTGCAACACTAGAAATCACACAACATATTAAATAGCTGTTTGTTATGCTTTTGTTAGTTAGAAGTTGAATTGGGCCTATTGAGTGGTGCAATCTACTAAAATTAAAATTCAGTTTTCTCATGGTCTGTGAAGTTCTGCATGGTGCAGTCTCTGCCTGCTTCTCAACCTCATTTCTTAACAGTGTCCTCAGCTTCCCCATCTGCTGACAGCACCGATGACAGTGACCTTCTCATCGTTAAGCGTAAGGTCCTTCCCTCCTCAGACTTTGAACTTGCTGTTCTCATAGCCTGCAGTGCTCCTCTACTGTGTCTCCCCAGGACCAGCCATTTCTGCTCGTGTAGGCTTCGTTTCAAAGACAAACTCTTTGGAAAGCTCTTGACAATACTCCTGTCTAAACACTCTGTCATGTTGTCCTGTCCTGTTTGACGTGCATCGCCGTGTAAGGTTGTTTGCTCATTTATTGTTTGTTGCTGCTACTATAATGTCCATTTTAAGATAGGATCTTGGCTACCTTATTTCCTAGTGAAACTTCACTGCCTTGATCAGCACCTGCTACAAATAATTTTGAATATTTCAGTGGAAGTAAGATGTTAGCATATTTAAATGTTTTGGAATGACCAAGATTATAAGTGAAAAGTCATCTAAGATAAAATTAGTGTGTTCATATCTCAACTCTATATGTTGTTCTGTTAGAGAGATCTGTGGAGCTCATTATAAGAGTTACTCAAAGTAGTAGCTGAGGAGGACGTATTGTCATTCCCTGAAGTGAACATGTGCTCTGTGTCACTCATTCATTCATTCAGCACTTCCTGTGAACTCAGGCTATGTCAAGATGAAGACATACATGATTCAACAGATGCAAAATAAGCAGGCAAAAATACTGCCAAGGTACAGAATTGGGAGCAGTAATTTTTTTGAAGTTTTATAGAAACAGGAACTACTGAAAAGGAACCTGTTGTTTTCTGTCCTCTCATCATAGCCTGCTCCTAAATTATAATAGAAAGGTGTCCAGTAGAGAGAGGAGGAATGAACTTTCCAGGCAGAGGGAACAGCTTAGTGATGAGATAACAGAAGTTGAGGAAGTAATTTGTGGTGATTATCACATGCATCGGTCTGATGGGAAGTGATGTTGGAAAAATGTCTTCAGGTCTGATAATGAGACCTATTCACTGCCATGTCAAAACCTTTAACCAGTAGATAATTGAGAGCCATCAAATTTTTTTGTCTTGGAATGTGACCAGGCTTGTTATTTAAAAGAAATTCTAGTAATCATGAAGGAGGGTGAGCCTAAAGGCATAGAGATCATTTAATGAAAGATCATTAAAGATTTCCAGGTGGGAGATAAGAAAGGTCTAAATTAAGGCAGAGGTGGTCTGAATAGGAAGCTGAGGACTGATTTCAAGGTTAGAATTGATGGATCTTGGGAAACTTGAGAGATGGAGGAGAAAAGAGAAAACTAGAGCTGACTCTGAGTTTCTGGTTGGAAGTTGTGTAAGTGGGGCTGTAATTGATCCACTGTGACCTATAATTGATTGGCCTTCCTCATTTTCCTCAATTCCTTCATTGACCTTTTTCCCCAACCTTAACTCCAGGACAGAAGGTTCCTTCTACTTTGCGCTCATTAACACCTCTTTTCATTTACTAGGTAGAGAACCTGCTAGCTAATCAATCTACACGAGCAACCTTTCCTTTTTCTGTGTGTCAGCAGTGGAGTGTCTTACAGCTTGGTTCAATATCCTCTCAATTCTGCCAAAACCCTTCCAGGATGCCTTATAGAGCTACTTTGCTTGCAAGTTCGTTTATCTGCTAACAGCTGACTCTAATACTTTAATTCATTCAACTTTTTCTTATTATCCCCTCGTATCCATTTGTATCAGTCCACAGATGCTATCAACTCCATTTTAAATGGACTCGGAAGGTTTATTCTTAGTCTTTATGTGAGATTTAGATTTCTCACTGTGGATTCAATTCTGGGCTGAGTACTGTGGGGAGATAAACCATGATTAATAGGTGGTTTCCTACTTTTCCAAACTGGATGAAGACACCAGTCTTTTAATCCCTTCTTCCTTTGTTTCCTTTCTCACTTTCCCCTCTTCCTGCCTCTCTGGTATTGCAGCTAAAATGAGAAAATATGCTTGCTTAAATCTATAAAAAGAGATCACGGGGACAAATGTCTTCCTGAAAATAGGCTTGATCAAAACACGTGAGAAATCAGAGGGTCGTTCGGGTTCTGTGGACCTCATGTTTAGTGGGGCTTGTGGTGTCTGCTCAGGGACACTGCTCCTGGTGGGTAGAAATCACACCGCATATGAACTAGAGAGGAGGTGACTGTGAGAGCAACCCAAGTGACCTCACAGTTTGGAAAGAACATGAGAGGGTGATATTCTTTATTGTTCTGTAAGCAGAAACAACATGAATGGCACAAATTTCATTGTGGCCCATTTATATGCAAACGTGTAATACAAATTACTAGCTAGTTATTTCTGTGATTACATTGTTTTCGTTACCTGCAATAAATCTATTTTTTAAAAAAGAGTTAGTACTGTATGTTTGTGAAACATAAATACATTCATTATGGAGAATTGATACACATACAAATCACATTCTCATCCTTTTTTACTTCCTCTTCCTCTCCTGTTCTTCTCACCTCCCTCATCCTTAGATCTTTTCTTCTCCACAAAGTCTATCGATCTGTTTTCCATTATCTATTATTTTGCTTTTTGAGATTTACTTCGGATTTCTCACATAAACTATGTGATATTTAACTTTCTGCATCTGATTTCATTTTGCATTATGGATTCCTGGCACACCCATTTTCCTATAAAAGAGTCAAACTTATTCCTTTTCGTGGCTGAGTAGTACTCCATTCTGTATATATACCATATTTTCATTATCTATTCATCTGTAGATAGGCACATAGGCCACTTCCAAGATTTAGCTATTATAACTTGTGTTTCTATAAATACAAGGATACATGTATGACTGTTATATGAAGTTTCTAAGTCTACATAGATAGCTGCTGGTCAGAAATATCATTAATTTAAATCTTGCATAAATGTAGTTAGTTACATGAGATAAGCTCTAGCCTTCCTTTCAATGGTGTGTCCACATATAATCTTATTTTGGTATCATTTATTAGTAAAGTAATTGTATAAAATGCTGATTAAAATAATATTGTAGTAAAATAAAATGGAGAATGAAAAATTTATTATAATGTATTATAATGAATGTATATAAGAACATGCAGTATATTTTTTCAAACATTTTGGAAGTTATTATGAATTGGCTTAACAATGGAATATTTTTACTTAATTTTCTTAATAAAATATTCCACATATATTTTCTGAAATAGTTGTCATATTCTTAGTCCAGAAAAAATAAAACATATGTAGTTGTTGGGTTTCTGGTTAATGTATTTTATTCTACAAATATTAAGGTTTAGCACGCATAAGGCATTTTATATTTTCTAAGTAATCTTAAAATTATTAATCTGTGTTCATGATAACCATAACAAGACAATGAAATTTTATTTTTAGTTAGCAGATGAAAGTAATTAAGGTCATAAACATGCAAAATCATCAAATTTATAATTTTTTTCAAAAGACTTTCAGATTTCACTGTCTTTCTTGACAGTGACCCACAGCATTAAGCAGTAGATGGGATTCATTAATATTTCTCTAAATATCAAGTTTACTCTATTTTTAGGTATCATTCTTACAGTTTAGATGATACTTTCATAGTTATAAAAATAATACATTTTTAAAAATTGTGATGAACCAATTTTCTCATTTTACAAAGGTGCATCAATTATTAAATTTCATTTCATAGAGGAAACTTAAGAGTTTTTTCACTTACCCTACATGCCACAAGCATTTATTTATTTATTTATTATTATTATTATTATTTTTAAGACAGGGTCTCACTTTGTAGTTCAGGCTGACCCTGAGCTCAGCCTCAAACTCACATCACAGCAATCCTCCTGCCTCTGCCTCCCGAATGCTGGAATAACAGGCATGAGTCACCATGCCCGGCACTGTGGTATGTGGTACTGATTGCTGCTGGGCGTGAGTCTCCACGTCTAGTATGGTATGTGATTAACCGGGGATCGAACTCGGGTCCTTGCGCTTGCAACACAGGCACCGGAACCACTGAGCCAAATCCCCGGCCCTCACAAGCATTTATTTTTATAAGGACAATAATCGAGTACACTTATTTGTCATTGGCTGAATAAAGTTGAAGTTCAAATGACATAGTTCTTAAAAAGCATTACTTTCATGCAGAATTATGCCAAATTACTACATTAGCCCTGAGTCATCTGCAATAGCCTCTGCTGGGAGACCACCCAGAGAATCCAAGGGATGGGACATAGCCCTTAAAATGACAGTAAACACAAAACTGACAACCCGTAAGGTAGACATTTTTACTGAAACACATTCTGGTTTTTTTTTTGAACATCAGCAGATTCCACTCCAGTTTTTAAAAAATGGGTACACGTCACTGTTGTTTACTTCATGTTATAATATATTCACCAATGATTACATCCCTGTCAAATGATTTAAAGTTGATTTAACATTGCTTGGGAGGTATCTGGTAATTTTTAAATATACATTATCATAATATTAGATATGGAATTTAAAAGTAGCTGTCAGTTACTTTGTCACTGCTAAGATAAACTACTCATCATTTACAAGTTAAAGGAAAAAAGACATTTTAGCTCAGAGTTTGAAGAGGTTTCAGTCCGCAGGTGGCTGCTTCCAAGGCAGAGCAGTGTGGCAGCGAGACACGGTAAGGAGAAACAGCTCCGGGGGGCACGCGGGGGGCACGTGGGGGGCACGTTGGGGGCACGCGGGGTGCATGTGGGAGGCATGCGGGGGGCAGGCCGCAGCGTTCCTGCTTTCTTTCCTATTTTATTCCATTCAAGGCATAGGTACTCGGATTCAGAGTGTCTTCTGGTTTTCAGCAAATCAAGTCAGCCACACCCAGAACTATGCTAATCCAATTAGAGGAAGAACCCGCTTATTACTCCCTCAATCCAGTGTCACACAGCCTTGATCCAGCCACCTCTCAAAAGCCAAACTTATACGCACGAGAGGTTTGAGGCTGATGTTCAGATACAAGCCATAACAGCTACTGAAGCATTGTGATGGCAAAAATATCAAGAATGGGTGTCTTAGTCTTCTAGGACTTTCATAACAAAGAATCACAAGTTTTGTGGGTTAGAATAAATTTATCCTCTCTCAATAAGCTAGATGTTCAAAACCAAGATAAGTCAGGCCCAGGCGACTGCAGAAACCTACAGGGATAGAATTTGTCTGAGGTCCTTATAAATCTCTGGTAGCTTTGAGCATTTCTTATCTTGCAGATGGAAATTTTCTATTTTTTTTTTGTTCTCTGTATGTTTGTGATCTGATTTCTTTTAAAAATCATAATTATCATTGTACATTTTTATGTGGTATATTCTGATAATTTGGTACATGCACATCACAGGTAATGTCCAGTTAGAATAGTAAGATTTCTTCCGTGTATAAGAACACAGTTGTATTGAATTTGGGTTCACATTTAATTAACTCAGACTTAACTACTTCTGTGAAGATGCTATTTCCAAATAAGGTCACATTTTAAAATATTAACAGTTAGTGACACCTGGAACCATGGAGAGCACTGAATCAAATATGTATTATTTTTCTTATACATTACTCATGATAAAGTTTAATTTATAAATTAGGCACAGTAAAAGGTTAAAAATAATAACTAATAATAAAATAGAATAATTATGACAATTAGAGTACACATTGTAATTACATTATCAACATCACTACTCTTGTACTTGGAAGCCATTATTAAGTAAATATCACACAACCACTGCGATGTTATGAGAGTCAATTTGATAACCAATACAGCTATTAAGTCACAATTAGCAAGTAGCATGCCAAGCAGGGAGTAGGACACATAGCAGGGATGCACTGGACTACGCGGTGACTCACATCCTCAGCCAGGCACAGTGAGGTGGTACAGAATTGCTCTGCACTATTCACGATAGCATACAATGTTGACTATCTGCATGGTGTATTTCTGGCATTTTCCATTTCACTTACTGAACTGCGCTTGACAGTGGGTGACAGAAGGCCTAGAAATTGAAACCATTTATAAGGAAGAACTAGTATATGGTACTCTATTTTGAGGTTCATAGGTCTTGTCTACGTACTTATATATCTTCCCTAAACAGTGCGTTGTTCAATTCTGTGAATTTTTGAACTTTTAACTTACTTAGGCACTTAAAAATATGTTTTAATTTCATTTTGTAATTTTTTGCTGCCTTAAGAATGTCTATTTTATATTTGGTTCAAACTTGGACTAATTTTTTGTCCGAAAATGTCTATTTTTTTGTCACAGCTCTAGTGAATTCACATCTCTTCTTTAAAAACATTTTGCCACATATACTAGTTTTTTAAAGGGTTATTCTAAAATATCTAGTTTATTAGTAGTTAATACCTCTACTGACTTTTAAAATTTAGTGTGTGTACTATTCCAAAATATTTTCTTTATTTTTCAAATCTGACTGGCCGTATTTAATAGTCCCTTATTCTTTGATTATATATCTCAATTTTCTATCTTTTTAAAACATTTCATTTATAATTATCTATTATCCTGTAAGTAATATTTTTAGAATCCAAAAGGTCTGGAGTTTAAACTTGTGGTTTGTTCCTGTTTGTGGCTACATATGCTGAAGTATTTCTTCATGTTCCTAGTAATTTTACTTATGTCCTCATATTTGGTTGACCTGTGAGAATCTTGGAGTCCTACCTTGGGGGTAATCTCTTCCAATGAGGACTTGGTAGGCCAAATTGTATACATGTAACACAATGTCTAAGCTTTGAGGGTTTTTGGTTGTAGGAATAATATATATTTAAAATTGTGACCTTAATAATATCAAGTCTCTGGGCTGATTCTTAGGAGAAACAATCATATTTTTTCCCACCTAGAAGTCGAGGAAGACAGACACCTTCTTGATAGGGTTTCATTGCTAGCACTCAATAATTTTAGTGCTATTTTGCTAATATTTTAGCCCTTTGAGGTTGGAAGTCAATGAAGTCCATACCTCAAAAATCTACTAGTGGATCGTAGCTGTATGCACATCTTCTGGATATGATAGGTGGTAAAAAATACATCGAACACTTAAGAACAGATGGAACAGCATCTTAAAAGAGATGTAAAATAATCATTTAAGGAAGGAAGACAATGTGAAGGTGCAAAGTTGTGAGAAATAAAGCAATAAGAACTGGTGGGTACAGCGTCTGAAAGACTCACATTCAAATATTTAAAAAATGACCAAGACAACATTCCAGAAGTCCCTGATCTAGAGATGACAGTGTTTGATCTTTTCTTCAGCCCAACACATGCCTTGATATTATAGTTTAAGTAGATATGAATATGTGGTAATATTTCCCAAATATTTGATAAAAAGCATTTTCACATTTAAATGTGATTTGTAACATGTTGGCTTGCTTAAGCTGATGTATTTTAAACCACATGCTCAGTATACCCTTTCTTCTACATTTCTGTTAAAAAAAAAGATGACACAAAACCTTTAGCTTGCATTGAAAACAATGATTAAGGAACAAGGATTTCCTAAGCATTGAAGGAATGAAGGAATTTGGATTAAGGGTCTGTTTGGTAAATTAGAGATTTCAGGGGCTAAAATTAGCAGTGTTCATGATATAGTGAACAAAAGTTACTATTAAAATATTGTGCGTAAAACGCTTCCACCACTAATCCATATTATATGATGATGAGAGAAATGAGGTGAAATAGAAGATTAATGAAAAAATCAATGGTAATTTCTGTCTTCTTACTAAATAAGAGTCGATTTGTATCATCACTATTAGCATCTAAGTATAAATGGGAATAAGATCAACTCTAGAGGGAAAAGTAGTGTTGAATTTTATGGCTCGATGTAGACAAAATATAATGTTTAATGCCCGAGCTCTCCCCTTATTGTATGATCAGACTCTGGTTTTCCATATTCAGACAGATATTAGCAAACTCTTTCTATATATCAAGAAAAAACACAGAAAGATATTTCTTATTTAATTTCTACTATTCTTTTAAATGGCAGTTTGCAGAATGCATCTGGCTGTACAGCTAATGACCCATGAGCAATAAGCAACTGTTTAAGTAAAATGCACTATGAAAAAGCTTTTACCAAACAGCATTTTAATATTTTAAATAGATTTTCCATTGCAAGCTCTTTGTAACTGGATTAGTTCTCTGATGTGTTCTGACAGAGCTGTGGTTAGGGATACTCCATTAACTTTGTCTGTCATCTTATTTTCCCTAGTATCCAGCAGAACACCCTTATATTTCATAATTTGTATTGCTATCAGTGCTGATTTGTAAATGTGCAAATTACAATTAACAACGGCCACTACTTCTATTAAATATTAAATCATTCTTGCAGCTTATATTTTCCACAGCAGATGGAGCCCTGTGGTATGCAAATAGCTTTTCCTTACATTGTCAGCAATTTTAAACCTATATTTTAGCTTAAAGAACACATTTGTCCTGTTTGCTTTATCTTTTCTATAGCATTTAGGTTAATATTTATTTACTGCAAATTCCTTTTCCACCACTATGAATTTCATGGACTATTACATCCCAGCACTGTGGTTTTGTTTCCCTTCATTAATAGCTCCTTAATCATCTAGCTTGCTTGTAAGTGCAAGAGCTTGTTATTTTGTACGGATGTTGCAGTGTTGCATAAGAAGCATTTAGTTATATTTTAATATGTACAGCAGAGGCAAAAATGTTGGATCTACATGGTGAGTTTTAATTTGAAATCTAATCTATGTGCATATTCACCCCCCCCACAATAAGCAAAAACATTTAAGGTTTTATATTATGTCTTAAACATTCTATTAAATGTCATCAGCTGATTCAGGAAAATGTATTGCAAAAATATTAGAGAAGTATAAAATGTGTAAAGGTAATAGATGCTTGGGACATGGAGAGGAATGTAAAAGTCCAACATTTATCAGGTAACCATAAACCACTAAGAAACCCTGAAAGTAACATTCTTATGATATACAGTATCTTAAGCATGAACGCTTATTTCTGGTATTTATTGCAGTGCTGTTGCATTAAAAAACACTAATCTAGAATTATTGCGACCTTTCCTAACTGGGGAGTGTGAATATTTTGGTTGAGGAGCTAGTTCTAACTTTCTCATCAGTGAAAGGCTATGTACCGGTGGGATCGGTAGGTTGTGTTTCCCTGACAGCTTTTTAATGGCACAGTAAGACTGCCACGGAAACCATACAACTCAGAGGCATGAACTGACAAATTAAGCAAAGAGTAATGAAAACTTCGATGCGTTTGATTCATCATTCATTGAACTGTAATTGCCTTAGCAGTGCAAAATTAAATTGTAACAAGTAAGGGTCTTGACACTTCTTGTACTTCTTCAAAAAAGTTTGTATATGCCAGAGAGGACAGAACACTCAGATGAAATACTGGATGTTGAGTCTTTTGGACTAATTAATGATATCTATCTATCAATGTATCTATTTACTTACATATGTATTTATATTGGTATCAGCCATTCAATAAGACATAAAGGCTATTGTAACGGTCTGCCTTTTGGATTCTTGAATGCTGAATATTTTTGGTCTCTAATATATGATACAATGCTTATTAGGGTTATGTTCAAGGTATAGATAGGATCTGTAGAATCAGGGAAATATTTAGAAATCACTTTTCAATTCTGTGATTTCTTCCTCCCTCCCCGTGGGAGGAAGAAAGATTAGAAATGTCAAGTCTGTTTTCTAGTGGTTTTACTTCTCTCCAAGGAAAGTCTATCTTTGAAACAATGGTTTGACTATGAAAGACCATATTAGATACTTTGGAAGAAAAGAATGTCTATTTTTTTCTGCAGATATCCTGTAAGAGTCAAAACGGAGCGAGCGAGGGAGTACTCGGAGACTTTATACCACAGAAGTCCGCCTTCGTGGAAAGTTGTAACTATGGGACCCATGAGAACAGCCTGTGTAACTTTGCCGTGTGCTCGAGACACTGTGAATTTCCCAGCAGAGCGTGCTCGGCATTGGGTGGGAAGCTGTGATAAACGTTTGAGTGAGAAAATATGTGTCTGAGTTAGAGCATCTGCTTTCATTACTTAGTTTTCAAGAGGACATTGCGAGTCAAGGAAATGAGTGGGTTTGATACTGGAAAAGATCCAGGGGAAGCTAGATCTTCTGGAGAAGACAAAGGAAGAGCAGATTTCGGCAGCTCTGAGAAGGGAGCTGTGGGCGAACGAGCAGGGAGAGGACTCACCCCGCTGGTCTGGTCTGAGGGGCTCTGTGCTCCTCTGGAGGCCGAGAGCCCCCTCAGCAGCACGGACTTCTTCCCAGGTCTCTGTGAAGCTGTTTAAATCCTCCCCTGAAAATATTCCCAAATGAGACGCCTCAGATAGCCCTGCTTCAGGGAGATTGCCCGGAGACCAGGCCTCCCTCCAACACTCAGGATCTTGCGTGAGGAGCCAAGTGGGAAGAAGATCAGGAAGGAACTGGACTTTGGGGGTGGAATTTCAAATTTAAAGTTTTATGAAGGATCCCTGTAAGGGGACTAAATCTCAGAGTCGAGTAATTTCATTAATGATTTATATTCCATCTACATGCAGAAGGAGAGGAGGGTATTTGTGTATTATGCAAATAGACTGCATATTTTTTGTAGTTTAAAAATAGAATTTAGATCTTCATGCAATACTCCTGGTGAGTGTGTGTGTGTGTATTTGCTGCAGCAACAGAGGAATTCAGGCTCATTTCTAACCTCTTTTCTGTTCCAGGGCTGAGGTTAATGATGGAGGTATGGGTGGAGCAGTGGAGGAGGAGAAATGGTACTCCTGCACAAAGCAGATGAAAGCTTTGTTCTGTTTGGCTTTGACCGCCTGTGCTACAGTCTAGAGTAACGGTGGCCAACCTGGAGCACAGGTGCCCCAGATGGCTGCTGGGATTCCGAAAGCCCCAAAATGTTCACCATCACTGATCTAAGGACCTTCAACGCTCAGGAAATCCACACATTTGCTAAACACAATGTCCTACCTAGTATTTATTTCCCTTGTGCATCTTTGTGCCTTCAGCCAGCAATATCTATTTCCTGCAGAAACTCCAGTACAAGACAGGCCACCACGAGGCTGAATCACAAAGCAGACGAGGTGGAAATCGTTATGCCTTCATCCACATGTTTCTAGATCCTTCTGCCCCATATGCGTGTGCTGTTATCTCCTCAGGGAGCTTCAGCGAAGCTGTCTTCCTCTGGCTCCCTCATCCCCCAACTACCCTTCTTTTTTCTTGGTTTTATCCAAGTGCTTACATTGCCCTATGCCCTCCATACCTTGTTAGGTTTATTTAATCCTATCTGGCAAGGGAAATTAAGTAAGATGCTCTTAGCTGATACTGATCTTGGAGAACATTTGATTTTAGAAAGGTTTTTAATTTACATGGGCCGGGGGTGGGAATGTTGTAGATCCTTGCTGAAAACCAGTGAGGTGAGGTGTCCTTTGCATCTCTTTTCATTATCAGTCAAATTAGTTTGCCTAGCAATGCTTTGACCTCTTGATTGAAGTTAGAGGGACTGTATAAGGCTAAGAACTAGCTCTTCTTAAACAGAATGAGAACAAAACTTCCCAGGTTAAAGAAAAAAAAATCAGCCTTTCTGCACACTGACCAAAGCAATGCTTGCACATGATTATGAAAGCAGACCAGTATTGGATATAATGGAAAGTAGTGGTAAATGTAGGGGTAATGGACCTGGGAACTATCTACCTGGAAGTGAAAGGTGAAGCCCCTTCACTTGTGTTTCAGGTGTTCTGATTTACTTCCCATGAGTTCTCTTTCTCAAGATCTGAGTGCATATGTTGTAGATAAACATATTCTTTGGAAAACTGGACTGGAGAGAAACTCTGCACAAGAAGTCTTTTTTTTTTTTTTGTGGAGATGGAGTGACCATGAGTTTATGACCCAATAATTTGCACACTGTTCCCTATGCTATCTAAAATTTGAGGCTTTGTGATGGTTATTAGTGTACTGAAGGCTCTGAGAAGTCCTGTAGTGAAAGAGTGTTGCGATGTGTTTAATTCAGCATTTCCTAAATGTGTAATTCCTCTGCACACAACATTTTGGGGAACTAGTTTTCCAATTAACACAATCATGAGGGATGCAGAGGGGTGGTAGCATGCTGCTGTAGACATCTGCTTCTACTCTAATTACTGTGGTAGAAAAGAAAGGGGGAACGTTGTGTTGCAAGCTATTGTAGGCAGCACCAGTAAACACACCCATCTTTCCACTCACTCATTTACTCACCAAGAATTCACTAAACATCAACCATGTAAACAAGATTAAATAAGGATTTTGGGAGCTCCTCAGAAGAAACTCATCCTTTGCCTGGAGGTGTTCAGAAACATGATGAAAACACTATACTGGTCAACTTTCCCACCACTGGGACCAATACCTGACCTCCAAAACTTACAGGAGGAGAGATTTAATTGAATCTTGGCTTTGAGATTAAGTCAATGATCCCCCTGGCTCCAGGGCAGTAGAATAATGTAGTAAAATAAAGATGCTTGGTTTGCGGCAGCCAGAAAACAGCAGGGAGGGGGCAGCACCACAGAAGAAGGGGTTAGTGTACAAGGTCACACCACCCACACACACCCACAAGGGTGCTTTAGTAATCCCCTAGGTGGTTCACAAGCCAAGCAACCTGGTAATCCAGTTTAAGTCTCACACATTTAGATAAAAAAAGTGCACAGTATCTCAGTCTGCCCACTGTGAGTGAATCAGCTGTCAGGTGGTGAATACTGTCATACACTTATTAGGTTCTAGTTTCCTGGGATTTGCAGGATCTAAAGGATTCTACTGGCCATGGCTTCCTCTTAGCCACATTCTAAGTAGCTCTCCAAACAAACGAAAAGAAACAATCTGTTTCTTCTCTGTCACCTCACCTTGAAGGCAGCTGATTATGGACTGAAACCTCTATGAACTGTAAACCAAATAGACTCCTTTACCTATAGCTTTTGTCTTGGCAATGAGAGAAAACTAACACAAGTAGTGAACGAAATGAACTACAATTCATTTCTTTTTGGAGTTTAAATTCTAGCGATGAAGAAAGAGGAGACACAAAATAAATATGCAAACTATAGAATGTGGGAACAAGCTGAGTAGTGCTCTGGAGGGAAGCTAGAACAGGACAAGAGGTATTGAAAATGTGGGAAAACAGTGGAATTTAATTTTAATCAGTTGGATAGGGTTGGCTATTGAGATGGCGGTTACCAAACTAAGAGTTTTTGGCAAAGAGGTTATTAATGTGGTAAATACTGGAAAGAAGAGACTTCTGATTAGAGGGGACAGACTGCCAAAAGGCCAGAGGTGTGAGTATTTTGGGTGTGTGTCCAGTGGGGTCCAGTGAGGGAGGAGAGTAAACAACATCGGAGACACCAACAACTCAGGCTCTGGGACTGCCCAGGGGTCCAGCTTGTCCTCTTCATAGAATGAGAGACGTGGGCAAGTTTTGAGCAGTCTGATATATGATTTGAAAGTGTTCCTTTGACCATGTTATTGAAAGTATGCTTAGGGGCTAAGAAGTAATCGAGGAAATCAAACACTTCTTATTTCAGGTACAGAATGAAGTGGGTTAGAACATGCTTCCAAATCTCATTTGGTGTACATTAGACTTGGTTAGTTCATTTTCCATATAGCAAAATGAGTATGCCAGGGAGGCCTTTTTGAATACCTATTTGTCTTGGCCAACACTTTCTTCTAGCATCTTGAAGTCATTTATTTGGCCGTGTTGGTGCTATAACCAAAATGAGTTTTTCTATAATAGTGACATAAATCCTGGAATTCCAATAGAAGATTGGATTAAATAGGACATGGGGGGAGCAGTACATGGTATATTCAAACTCCTTGTCCAAGCTAGTATAATCTTCAGCATAGACTTGGTAGTTATTTGAAAACATTATCTATCTAGGCACCATCCAAAGGTAGAATGGAGGTTAATAGTGGAATAGCATTAGAAGCCACATAGTACTGTGCAGAACTAAGATCAGAATCATGAAATGATCTTTCAAAAACAAGGCATGGAAAACAGACATAAGGGGACTTTGAATTCACTTTGAGGTCATTTTCATCATGGATGTTACTATCCAGTGCCCAGCCCTCAGACACACAAACAGCTTGGATGAGGAATTTGATGCTGTTGTTCTTGTTGAGCTAATAGGACTGAAAATCACATAACCTTGCAGTAAGCTCATTTATGGTTATTCAGGCAACTTTATGGAGCATGTTTGGGTTAATGATGGAGGAGAAATGCCATTAAAGTAGAATGCTATTAGTTAATCCACTAGTGACATGCATTAGTGATACTTGAAAAGTAGTGGTGACTTTTGTGCCTTTGGTTCATTCCATTATTAAGGTTTGTAGGTGTTTTATATGAACTAAGTCTCCCATTCATCCTCAGTGAATGATTCAGGTTCTTTTAACCTACCAGAAGACATATCCGAGAAGGCTCTCTGTTAATGGAACATGACAGCTTTGTTTTCTTTCCAAATGCAATGCACTTTGGAATTAAGAATACTTCATGACCAAGAAGCATCCTGAGCTGAAGTATGGATTGTGCAGATTCTTCAAAATGTAAATCACATTTTCTTTATTTACTCTGTGGCTCATGATTGGGAGTGGGTGTATAACAGAGAGAGGAGATTGTTCAAAAATTATTAGATTCATCTGAGATTCTTTCCCTTCATACCTGATTTTTTTTCTTTTGTATGTATTGACCTGCACCTTTGTGGACTATATGCTCAGAAAATGTGTCAGTTACCTGTTGGTAATATTTATGTTTGGAGATGGAAAAAGAGGTCACAGGGAAAAGTAAGACAGTTCAATCTTTTGAGACTATGGTTTGGAATTTAGCAAGAAATGGAGGAGGCACAACGCTGTGTTAAGCACATGTATAGTTACCTGAAATCTGGTATCATTTTAAAACAAAGTGGTTGGAAAGGTATAAATGTTAGTATTCCATTGCCATCGCTGCCACCACAAATCTACAGCCTACTATTTTCCAACCATACATTTACTAATGATGCTTCTGTTGATAGAAAGCCCCAGTCATTTTTTATTAATGGATGCTGTGACTTTTTTCCACTCTCTTTCCATTGGCACAGCATTTACTGATTAAGGATGCTGGGTGAGTCAGAATATTCCTTGCATAATGATTGGTTACTTGGAATGGGTACCAGCTCTTCTGTGATAAAGAACAGTGTATATAAATAAGGGTAAGAGATTTTCCTGATGTTCAAGGTCTTTGGACCCTGAGTTACAGACTATAAATTTCCTGGGCTGCATTTTCGTTACAGAACTTCTACTGAAGTTGACAGAGGTTTTTTTTTTTTTTAATAAATTAACAAAAAAAGCCATGTTATTTTTTATTATTTCATTTTGAGTACTCTGAAGATAATTTGGTATACAACATATTAAAGAAGTTTTAAGCTTTTCCAGTGATTCATTTTCATGCAACTGTTTATCATATTTCTGTTTATTGTTTTTCTCTATCACATGTGTTTCCAGCTTTGTGAGTAAATCAACATCTTTATCCATATTGCACATTCAATGGCTATTAATTCAGTCAATATTCTCATTAAATGTTATAAATATGTGATTTTCATTTATGATTTTAGTGGGTGTTCCTGAAATTTTCCACAACAGCATCTGGCCGAGAAATAGTGTCTGTGACTTAGATTTTCCCTCAACTAATTGTATTTTTCTTTTGTAGACTCACTTTTCCAATCTTTTTTGAGCTAACAGGAGGTGATTTGGACTCCTTTCTGTCTTAACTCACAGAGATACTCCTGCTCAAAAGCAGATTTTGGAATTGACCTTGCACTTCCTGGTTTGTGCGATTCAGGAAAAGATGGAAGGAAATCGTGACCACTATTATGGCATATCTCAGCCATCACTTCCTGCTTGAAACCATCTGTATTGCTCTTGGGATAGCGGTCAAATTCCTAAGTGTAGCTCATGGAGCTTTGCATATTCCAGCTCCTACTTGCCTTTCCACACAATGATTCTGCCCTCTTCTTCACTCAATTCCAACCAGAAGGACCCACTTTCAGGTCCTTAAATCATCACTTTCTTTCATTCCTAGGCTCCTCCCCCTTGCCCGGACCACCATCCACCCTCATGCTCCTGAATACATTTGACTCCTCCTAGTTTCCGTTTGAAGTTCCCTTCATGGAGCGCCATTACTTCTGTTGATGAGCACTACACTCCCCAAGTATCCTGTATTTGAATTTTTGAAATAGCTACCATGCATTTAATGTTTTCTTTCATAACTCCACTAGGCTGCTATCTTAGTGAGGCCAGTGATTGTATCTGTGATGTTTGTTGGTTTACTTCCAGCACCTAGGACCAAATAGGTGTTTAGACATTTCCTAAGCACCTAACTGGTGCTTTGTTGACTTCCTGGTACACAATTCAACTATTGTCCTCAGTTACTCTTGTCCATTCATACTGTTGGATGTATGTTGATCTTTTTCCAAGGAAATGGACTATTTTTCATTAAAGGCTGCATAGATACTCATCCTACCTTTAGAAGCTGATTCGCATTCTAGTTTTTCCTGAAATCGTATTCTTCTATGAAATGACAGAAACATCTTAGTGCGATGAGGACTGTCATGAACTCAGGAGATGGGAGGGTTGAGTTTACATTCGCCCAAGGCATTAGCTGGGATTTTGAAATGAGTTAGTTGCTTGCTTACTCCAACCTCATTTAGCGAGGCCACAACACGAGCGGGTTAGACTGAATGTGCAAAGTATTTATGAAGCTGAGACCCTTTTGTGTATGGAGGAACAGTTAGTGGGGAAGATAATCACTAAGTACTACAAGTATGTACTGCATGTACACACACACACACACACACACACACACACACACACAAAAAAAAAAAAAAAAAAGAATGGAAATTCAGCACTTGTTTCTGAAGCAAAATGACAGAGTCTGAGGAAGAGAGGGCTGAAGACTGTCGGCTTCAGCACGATGCTCCTGTCTGTGACTCACAGCAGTTCAGGGAGTGGCAGCTCAGAGGGAGCCAATAGGAGGCGTCCTCTACCGGAAGCTGGTGCTGAGCTGGGGTACTGCATGACCACACATCAGGCTTGGCCGTGTGTGTGTGGGGGGTGTAGGGCAGTAATTACTTCATGGAGTTAAGTATTTTATGATATAGCAGTTATGAGCTTTTTGTATCTATGTAGCACATCTTCCTTCTTCTTCTGACAATATCATTCTCTACAGGAACTGCTCCTCCTGGGTTGGATCATGTCTGATCTAGGGCTGTCAGACATGGTCCTGTAGATGAACTCAGTGTGGCCAATCAGAGGTTAGCCCTGCACTTTTGAAATGAAGCCTAGGGGATGGAGATGAGTTTTTTTTCTGGTGGTAAAATAAGACAATGCATTGTTAGAAGCTTCTGAAAGGTGGGGTCCTAGTTTATCAAAAAAAATCTTGATTTGCAGTAGCAGGTGACAAGGATAGAGGCACAGATAAGGAAGGAGTAGATACCATCAAAGCCCACCAAAGCTTTGGTTATGGCATTTCAAGTACATCCTGACTCTTCCTTCCTAAATGAGTTAGTAAATTTACCTTTTGCTTAAGATAACTGCATACCTGTCACATGTCAGAGTAACGACTAACAGCATAACTCCATGCTCGGAAAAATCTATCTCCTCCTCACAAATCTGAACTTATTTGGTATTTCTTCCTAGGATAGAGTCTGGCACCATGAATTATAAAACTAGAGTTACAAAATTTTAAATTCCAAACTTTTAATAAGTTAGTGATCTCTCTTTTTGCTTCCCTTCATAGATTTAACTACGAACCCTAATGAAATTATGTTTTAGTATTTTTTAGGGATTTAAAATATGCCAGGTGTGGGTGCTGAAATATGCTGATGTGGAACATTGCCAGAATGTAAAATTGGCACGGTAGTTCTACGCTGTGACTTTGACACACACCCAAAATTTGATTTATGTGCTTCCACTAATCATTTCTGCTTCTAGTACTCTATCCTATGGAAACAAACATTGATGTAAACAATGATATGTGTTCAAATGTGCTTATGGTAGCTTAATCTGTAAATGAAAAAAGTAAAAGAAGTCGAACAATGTCCAGATCTTTGCTATTAAGTGTCATGTGGCTTTTAAAAGTAGTTTTTATAAGAATAGTTGATGGTATAAGAAAAGTTTCCTGTTTTTCAGTGAAAAAAGAGACCATAAAATAATCAACACAATATGATTTGAACATATAACACATTCACAGAATTTATGTATGTGTGTGATTTTTTTTTATAACAAAAATATCAGCAAGTGTTTTCCTGAACATTGCTAGGACTGGAGGTGGAAGACGCGTACTGATTTCCCTGCTTCTGTTTTGTTATCCGCCTCACAGTGTAAGCAGCAGCCGTTAGGTTTGGTGAAACTGATCCCCATTTGAGTTCCACAGGGGCCTCATCACTAGGTCAAATCACTGAGCACAGTTGAGTCCCTGTAGAAGTGGCTTTTACAATAGAGGTAAATATTTAACCCAGGAGTCATTTACTGTGTAAAATCGCATCAAAACTGTATCCATTTCAAGTCTATAGCCTGTTTGTTTTTACATTTGCACAATGAACTGAGTGCTAAACTGATTAACATATCTCTCCAAATAGTCTCTTTTTTGGGGTGTGTGATGAGAACACTTAGCAATTTCAAGGATACATTATGGTATTATACATAACAGTGCCATAGTCATGCTATCTGTATCTTAAATCTCCCATCTGTATCTTAAATCAAACCCATTCATCCTATAGAAATTTTGTACTCTTTGATCAGCTTTTCCCCAATATTTCTGCCTAAGGTCTGGTGCAGAGGCAGGAATATAGCTTTATTTGGTACAATCTGAAAGAATTAGAAGACCTCTTCTACATGTTTGGGTGGGAGACATCCATTTTCTCTGGACATGCATGAGAAATCATGTCTTCTGAGGTTATATTGAAAGAGATGTTATGACCACAGGAGAAGTTAGTTTTAAGATGACCTGACATACAGAAGGCAGAGCAAAGAAGTGAAATGAAGACAGCACTAAAGTCTGCTGGATGAGCTAGCACTTTGTAAAATCATTTAAAGTAAATGGCACTGAGGGTTTTATTACATGAAAACAAAAGAGATAAAAATAAATAACATTATTTTATTTTATTCTTTGTTTTCCTGTATTTATAAGGGATGTTATGCATTGAACTCATATTGCTTTTACAATTAGAGAAATGACTTACTAAGACAATTGCTACTAGTTGAAATCTGGCAAAAGCACATTAACTCAATGCATCTTCTTCTCTTCTTACCCTCTCCCTTCTCTTCTTCCTGCAATCCTCTTCCCCAAATTCCCACAAGACCCAGAGAAGCCAACAAAATGTCAAAATTTTGTCACTCCATTAATTAGGAGAGTTGAATTGGGTGAGGTACAATCTACATTCTGTGAAATTGATTGGCAAGTGACTGGCAGAGCCACCCTGCAGCTAACAGGGCAGTGACAGAGATGGGACTGATTACTGCTGTTGATCACTGTGTGGCTCCTTCTAAAGGGAGAGGAATCATGGGAGGATTCGCACAAACGCTGACTGTCTTACACTGAGGGAAGCAGATTAAAAAGCAGCTCTGCAATGGCCTTGCTACTTTGGGAGCATGATCACAGGAAGAAAGCCCATGAGCAATGTGGGTCCAGAAAGCTAGAAATAAACGCAAACGAGGTACGTAAGGCTAGATGGCAAGGCATGGTGCCAAGGAGAGGGCAATGGACAAGGCTGTTTAATGGAGGGGCACTTGCTGAGAGAGGTGGCTCAAAGTCAAATGGGTGAGGGGAGAGGGACGTGGTCCAGAATTCTGCTGACTGTGATTCAGAAATGGAACTGGAAAAAATCACAGAGGCCAAGGGGCCCATTGTCTTTAAGACGTTAGGTGGACAGCAGTAATAAATACTGCTTTGGGGGAAGGTGAGTAGAAATTTCTTACTGGTAGAAATCAAGTGACAGCATATCACCCTCTATTTCCTGTATCCTCATTACACTCTGCTTTCAGATTTTAAGCGCTATGAGACTGCTATGGAGTAGTAGTGAAATCTCAGTTGGTCGCTTAACTTTTCTGCCCTCTAGATTTCTCTTCTGTAAAGGACTGGGCGATGGACCCTAGGATTTCTAAGACAGCACTGACATTTTTCAGATCCACAGTTGGTCTACCCACCTGCCCATCCACACAAATCAGCCAGTAAGAGGAGCCTTGGAAGCTCGGCCTTCTGCAGTGCAGAACTGATTCTCTGGTGGTAAGAAAACCTTCCACCCGGACTGGTGCTCTTAGGGACACAGGCCTCATGCAGCTGCTGTGCAGAGGGAAAAAAACCTGGATTTTAAAGAAGCAAATGGTCTTTTTTTTTTTTTAAACAAAATTAACTCACAGCTGCAAGCAGCACAATGAAAGCACATTTTAAAATAATCAGATGCTTTTAGGGCCTCCTTCTGCTGCCAGAACAACTCCAGCCCCAGCTTCTGTGGGCTTCCTTTCAAGGCTGCAGCCTCTGGCACCAACTGTCCAGGGATGAAGCTGAGCCTAGGGCTGTGGTGTCAGAAAAGAGGCAGAAAGTTTTATGATCTGGGGGACCCTAAAGGCCCTGGCTGTTGTTTGTTTGTTCTGTTCTAATGAGTATGCATTACATACTTTTGAAAGAATCTGACAGTTACTAGGTTGTCTTCAAAGGGGCCATTTCATTAAATATTTTTTTAAATTCAATGATCTTTGAAATTCCACGTATTCAACCAACCTTTATTTTATAACAGTAATAAAATGTGAGCCCTGTAAAGGGGTTGGGATGGCTAAGGTCTAAAACTGTGTTAGTTTTTGAATTTCCACCTATATTCAGTACATGGATTTTTAGATGAAGATGTAATATATTTGGAGGGTTGTTTAAAATTCTCTACTGTACTAGAAGGCATCTGAATGGGAATTCCTGTGTTTGGGTCAGATTCTTAAACAAAAACACAAAACATGCAAACATAAAAACATTAAAAAATGCATATAGAAATTGAAGGTCTTTGGAGTCTAACACTAAACCTTACCCTACACAGATCCCTAATCTTAACCCTAAAATGAATATCTTGATAAAAGCTTAGCAAAATATTCAAGTGGCAGGGGCTGTCTTTGTCTAAGAGAACTAAAATGTTTCCCTGTGAGTTGTCGAAGGCCAGGAAACACATTGCCACGGCGGATGCAAGCAGACAAGTCCCTCTGAGCCACCTGTTAATGCTGTTTCTCTTCTTCCAGTGTCCTTCTCTTCTTTTTGACTCACCTGCTCAAGGTGGCCTGGTTGAAGCAGAAAACCGCCTATTGTTTTTCATCTTGGAACGCTGTGGACTTTTCACCACCACAGAATCGGGACAGCAGAGTTCAAACTCGGGGATGACCTTGCCCCCTCGCTCGGCCCTTCTTCAGAGCACGCTTCCTGTCCAGCCTTGATCTTGAGCATGTGGAATGCCTTGGGTTCTGGTCTGCGTGGCGGCTCACACCTGTAACCCCCCCCACTCAGGAGACAGAGGCAGAAGGATTGCTGTGATTTGAGGCTGAGCTCAGGGCCAGCCTAAACCACCAAGTAAGACCTTGTCTCAGAAAAAAAAGGGGGGGGGGAATGAATGTGGTAATAATAAAGAAAAGGAAACAAAGATTATGTATTTAGGACTGGGGGGGTTGCAGTGTCAGGGGAAGAAGGAAAAAAGTGAGAATGAAGTTGTATCCTATTCTGGTACAAACCCTCAATGTTGAATGCTATGAAGATATGTATTCATAATGTACTAATAAAGATTAAATAAAAACAGTGGTGATGGATTGAAAAATTATGACGAATGGAAAAAATGATGGAGCAAATCATACTGCTTAAATGAAGGATGGATTTTGGCAGTTTTCTTAAGGTTCCTTTAATGAACTCAAATATCACTCCAATTGCTGGAAAAAATATGAATTAAATGGCAGCATGACTGGGGTGGTTTTCAAATGTCGGTGACTGGCTCATTATCAATTTTCCAGGGCTTTGTTATTTTCTTCCAGAAGATGAGGACAGATCTCTAAAATTCCAAAGTTGCTCCAAGGATCAAAAAGACAGTGATTCATAGGCAAAACGCAAAAGGCCCTAGGTTCCATTCCAGCACCACCCACCAAAAAGAAAGGCTTAGCAAGGCTTCTTATGAGAATTATTTCATGTCTTACTCCATGTTGGAAGTGACTCTGGTCCTCTGCATGGCCCTCCTGTAGTTAGTTGTTCAAGTCATCGAATTGGCTGAGATGGTTGTGTTTAGTGGATCATTCTGTTCGCAGGCAGAACATGGAATTATAAAGAGGTTCTCCGAAAGAGTACACATTTCGTTCAAAAAGAGTATGCGTGTATTAGACCAACACGAGTCCGTGACATAATTTGAAGTGATGCACGCATCCATTTTAAGTTACACATTACTTTGCATAGTTAATAGCGCTGTAATTAGTCATAGTTCCTTTAATTTATTGAACAAGATGCTCATTCCCTCTAGTGGACGACGGTGATGAATGCTGGGGGAGCGACTTTGGAAGCTGGAATCAAGAAATGAGTAACAGTTGGAGAATTAGCATGGAAATCAGCAAGCCCTTTTTTCTTCATCCTGAAACTGGGATTTCCATCATCGCAAGGCTGAAAAATCAGAGCGCTCGCACAAGTCTGAGCTGTCACCATGTCCCCCAGAACTAGGCGGGCCACTTCTACTGTAGGAAATGTTTAAAATCTTCTCAAACATTTCAGTAAAGCTCCAGTAAATATTTAAACTCTGTATAACTAGTCACAAATAAATTAAGCTGATTTTATGCAGTCTCTCTAATTAGAAGGGCACAGCATTTGTTGAAACGTGATTAGTATTATTCATTAAGCAAAAAATTCTCATTTGTATCTTATTATCACTATTCTGCATAAACCAACACAATTTGTCATGAACTCCCTCATTTGCTGTATCCTCAAAAAGCAGATTATGCTTATTTTTCATTTGGACAGTGGAAAATCAAGCCAGGTGTTTGGCAGCACCAGAGTGTTCAGGTGTAACTGTGCCAGTGATGGCACATTACGAGCAGCGTGGATGAAGAATGAGGCATGGAGAATCCAGGGACTGGGGCGCCTTGAGGCCTATCCCTTCCCAGGGCCCCCGCTGACGAGACAGGTGTTAGCCTGGGCTGCCGGGAGGGAGGGAGGGCGGGAGACCCAGGAAAGTAACTTTTTTTTTTTTTTTGCAAAGTCAGATCTTTCCCCTTCCATCCGGACCTGAAAACTCATGCTTGAATTCCTGTCGCGCTGGGCTAGAGGCTTGTGTGCCGCGTGGACGCTCTGCAGCAGGACCTCAGCTGTAAATGGACCCCGAATGTGAAAAATCCAGCTCTGTGATTGTCTACATCTGTCTGTCTAGACACATAAGCACTGTACATATTCTGTGTTTCAGAATTATAGGTACTGACAGGTAAGACAAAGGCTTTGTTATATTATTTGAGTGAGTAGAGATGTGGGCTGCTTTCCCTCCTCTGCAGTCTATTCCTTTTTCGCTTTGAAAATCTGCTTTGTTCTTATCTCAGGTGAGACTCCATTAGGGCCTGTGTCTGCAGCTGCTTTATGATTCTGGCAGAAACAGGTGAGAGCTGTAGGGTCTGCATCACAGTGAAAGGACAGTAAGAAATTGTTCGGAGAAAGCACTGCTCCTAAATACGCTACTTCAGGGTCGGTCTGTTCTTGTGGAACTCTGAGCTCGGCAAGACCTTTGCTATTTAGCCTCCTAGTGTGCCTGGTTCTCTTTTTGTCTGTTTTCCTTTGTTATTTCATTGTCATATCTTATGTCTTTAAACACTATGCCCACCCCGGGCCTTTGTCCTTACTACTAATATGGTTGATATCCTAAGAGACCAAGTGTGGGGAATGGTGCAGGGAAAATATCCCAAGAAAATCTTAGCAAAAATGGGAAATTTCCCTTAAGACACATGCCGTGCAGGGAGGGGCAGTGGTGATGGGCTTCTGGTATTGACTGGATCTTTAAAAACCAGACTGGTAATGTAGCATGACTGCAAAAGTCTCTAAGTGGGGAAAGTGGATACTAGGAGGTCAGGCAGAGCTCAGCTCAGGACACAGTCTCTAAACAGGGCTGTCCAGACATGAAATAGGCTAGTTTATGAGGTGGTGAGCTCCCCATCACCGGGCAGTCAAGCAGAGTTTGTGGCAAAAGCTTAAACTAGAACAGTTCCAATTTCTTTTCCATGCCTCCTACCTGACAGTTTTCTTTTATGGAAAAGCTGTGGTCAATTGCCTCCCACAAGCAAGCTGAGAGAATTCTAATATTGACAGAATTTCAGAATTTCCAGGAATCACAAGACCCTGGTTTTGTCTGCCTTAATATCTCAGGCCCACTGAGCAGAGCACCTGCTACCATGTTACCTAGAAAGCTCTTTAGGCACACTGAGGATGACCACTCATACAGAGAGGCCAGCGTAATGCCTGGCACTTAAGACTCTGGTTTAAGGGACCTTGATCAAGATTTTGGATGGAACCCTGACTCACTAATGATTCAACGGACTTGTTCACTGCTGCGTGGCCAAAGCACAATGACACAACTCACTGGCACCTCCAGAAGTCACGTCCTCTGACTTTACAGCATTTTCCTGTGTTAGAACAGCTTCAGATATTATACTGGAGTTGAAAATAGTTCGCCTACTTCAGAGATTTGGTAAAGCTAGAAAACACTGCAGATTCCTGAGTTAAAGGCTGTCAGTGTGAGATGAAATTAATTGCAAGTTAATGGGACAAATATGTTATCTTGCTAAATAGGAAACTAGCATGAAGCTAGCTTATTGGACATGCAGAATGAAAATAATGAACTTTTGGATGAAGTTCCTAACTTGTGGTTAGAGACCACCTACTATTGAAATACAGATTCCTGGGCCCAAGCCCAAAGGTATTAGATTAAATTTTATTGTTATGTAACAAATTGCCACTAAGTTAGCAGTCTTGAACCACTTTTATTTATTACTATATGGTTCTGAATGTCAGAAGTCTAGGTGGACTTGGCTGAGTTATCTTCTTAGGGCTTCACAAGGCCAAAATACACATCTCACAAGGCTGCGTTCTTATCTGAAGGCTCTGGGGCAAAATCCAATTCCAAGCTCATTCGGGTCGTTGGCAAAATTCAGTTCCTTGCTGTCTGTCAGTTGGAGGCTGCTCCCTGCTCCTGGAGGCCACCCACTTCCTTCCCATATGGCCTCCTTGTCTTTAAACCAGCACAGGCATGTGGAGTCCTCCTCACACTTGGAACCTCTCTGAATTCTGCTGTCATACATCAGAGGAAACATTGTGCTCTGAAAGGGCTCCTATGATTAGATTTGCACCACCCAGATAACTTCAGATACTCAAAGGCACATTGACTTGGAGACTTTGATTCCATTGACCACATCCTTTTGCAGCAATATTTGGGTTCGTGCTTGATTATTAACCAGCAGACAGGCGTCTTGGGCATCCATCTTTAGAACAAGGCCTCTCCTAACTCTGAGGTGAGATAACACAGCCGATGAATATGTCTCTTTAACAAAACTCCAACTGATCTTGATGAGTAATAAATATCAAAATGACTACTGTGTAAGAATAATATGAAAAGCAGTGAATATCAGGTGTCAGATGAATGGTGCCAAAAACAAAGATGTTTTGAGAGTTCTGCATGAAAGTTCATGGAAAACTACAGATGGCAGTTATTCAGGGACGTACATGGAGGAGCTCGAGCTTGAGCTGAGTGAGTCTGGACAGAGAAAGGAAAAGAAAGATGGGCTTCCCAGGCAGGACAGAAAGTATAAGCAAAAAGAGGAGAACAGAAAACATGTAACTGATCTTGCAGTGTACCATGAATTGGAATGGAGGTGTGCGATTTTGGTTTGGGGAAGAAGATGTGAGGTTGGGGTTGGTTATATTGCATAAGATTTGTCTACCAAGCTAAGAGACTAGAAGAAAAGGAAGATATTTTAAAGAAGAATAATCCATTGTACTAACCAAATATCTGTGCATTTGACAATTATAGATTGATTCCCTTTTAGCAAAGTCACTCTCATTTTACTCTCCAGGGACAGACAAACCTTTAAATTTTTATTCATTGAGATGAGGAAGGAAGGGCAAATTTGAGATGTAATAAGTTCACTGAGAAATGGTAAGGGGCCTGAATTCTGATCCTGCTTGAGGGAAATAGGTATACTATGAGTCTCACTTAGAAACATCTTTCTACATATTCTAATAACTGATGTGTTCTCTATTCACTACTCTCTGAAGCATGAATGTATTCCAAAGACATCAGATCTTAATGGGGAGTAGAATACCAAGAGGACTAAGAGTCATCACATAAAATTGAAAGCTGAGATCAATTTGGTAAGCTGAGAGCAGAAGGTGGGCTACGCTGGAGCCAGATTCAATAGCTCCAAAAAGCAGATGAAGGTTGCAGATGCAGAAAGTATCATTTGACAAGCAGATGGATGACAAGAGTCTGAGCACTGGGGAATGTTGTTAATTTAATGACTCCACATAATAGTTCTTTAAGATTGAAAGGAAGTCACTGGGAAACAGCCAGAAAATCTGTAACTGGGAGATCTCTGGCCTCCTAGTGGCCTAAGATGGGCAAAAAGGACTGGGTGAGTCTTGTTCTGAATTCTGAATAACTCAAATTGCTTTTCTGAAAGAAGCAGCACGGGCTTTGCTCAGTGGGATTTACGAATACTCAAATTCTCCACCCAGGAAAGTAGAGTTCCTTTACTTTTAGTGGCAATTCCAAAATTTAGGTTTAAAAATGTTAAATGAATTATAGAAAGGATGTAAGGAAGTTCTGAATTTCTAAATCATCTACTCATTAAGCCTTTAGTTATGTTTTACTTAGTGTCACTGACTACAGAACTTTAGGACTGTGAGCCTTAAAAGATTAATCTAATCCTGTAACCTTTTCTCTTATTATTTTACTTATTTACTGAATGAACAAGAATTGCCTTACAGTGGTAGTAGGTTTTAAAATGAACCAACATACCTTTGTATTAAAGGCAGTGTCTGGTTATGCAGGGAAGTGTCCCTCCATGGTCACCAGCAGCAATGAGACTTACATTAGGAGAGGAAGGACATGCCACCACTCCACCCCTTCACCAGGTCAGTGGGCCTTGCAGGAGAGTCAAGACCAACCTGTGTCCAGAATCATCAACACTGGGCAGGGCGGTATGAGTTGGTAGACTCTGCTTCAAGCTTCTGTCCTCCCTAGTACCAGCAGGAACAGTGGGGAGTAGAGCTGAGATTCTTCCAGAACTCAAAAGCAAAGCATTGGTGTGGATGTGCCCTGGGAAAGCTAAATGTCCACTCTCTCACTCCAACAAGGCAGGGTGAGTCATCGTTCCAGGCTTGCACGGATGTGAGCAGCATTCAGCAGGATGCTAGACACGTACATCCATCTAAGCCTTGCATTATAGTTCAACTGAGGTCACTCTCTGTGAAATGACCAAATAGGATCAAAAGTCTATGACTGTCTTAAGGCAAATGTCCAGGTATAATGAAAAAAGATCACTCCTGATACCAAGAATCAAGAAAAATCACAGTTTCATTAAGAAGTGATAATCAACAGACACAAATATTGAGAAAAATCAGGTGTCAGATCTGACAAGAATTTCAAGGTAACCATTGTAACAGTGTTTCAGTAAGCAACTGGAATTCTCTTGAGACAAATGAAAATAATAAGAAAAGGAGCTTTGAAAAGAATCAAATGGAATTTATAGAACTGATAATCCTTTAAAGTAAAATGAAATATTAACTATGTGGGCTTAGTCCTAGAGAAGAATTGACGAGTGACCAATGGGCCTGAATCAGAACCCCAGAATTTGTATACTGATTGGTGATGTGAAAATATACCGGGAGTGAGGAGTGACAGCAAGAAGAGAGAAAGGGATTGAAAAATGTTAAAAGAAATAATTTCTGAAAACTTTCTAAATTTAGTGAAAGACATAAATATTAATATTCAAGAAACTGAGAAAACATTTTTTAAAATTGATTTTATTAGTATGTTTTATATATACTTCATAATCACATTCAACATTGAGAATTTGTACTTGTATATGACACATCTTGATTCTCTTTTTTTCCATTTCCCTGCCTTCCTTACAATCTCCAAACCCCTATATTTATTAGTCTTGTTTCCTTTTTTCCTTCATCAATTTTTTTTCCTTTCTTTATTTTCTCCTACCTTCTTTCCCTTTTCCTTTCAACATTTTCCTCCTGTTTCTTAATGATTCTTATACATTATGGACCTCATTTACACCTTCAGTTTCTCATACTAGAGAAACAATATGGTATTTACACATCTGTGTCCTGTGAGAAAATCTAACATGAGATAAACCCAAAGAAATCTACACCACAGAACATTTAGCTAAACTTTAAAAACTAAATACAAAGAAAAATCTCAAATGCAGCCAGAACACAAAAAGCACAGTAATTCTAAGGATAGCAAATTCTTCATTGGAAAACAAGAAGGCTAGAGGAATGTGGCACAAAATGTTTCAAATGCTGAAAGAAAAAAAACCCAATCAACTTAGAATTCTATATCCAACAAAAATATTCTTCAACAATGAAAAGGAAATTAAATAACACCGCCAGACAAAGGAAAATGGAGAGAATTCATCACTAGCAAACCTATTCTTAAAGAATAGCTAAAGGGAGTTCTCTAAACAGAAAAATGAAATAAAATCAGAATTTGGAAGAAAGCAAAAGAACATCAGACTTGGGTGAAAATAATGTATGGCTCTTATAAATTACTTAATTTATGTTTGCTATTTAAAGCAGAACTTTTAGCATCGGATGTAGTAGTTAATATATATAATAAACACTATTATAATTAAAAAGTAGGGAAGCTAGAATGATCTAGATGGAAATAAAGTTTCTACACCTCACTTGATGCAATACAACACTATAAATTGTAAGCCTGCAAATTTTCCATTTTATGGCTCTAGAATGTGGGGGAGAAAACTAGAAACTAGAAATTGGAAATCTATTTATCAACAAAACACTCAGTGATTATACATTGGTAAGAGAACAATTTTATTGTGTTAATAGCGATAATGCTGGAAAAGTCATTTTGGGCAAACAAATACTGACTTGGGTTGTAGTTTCAAATCCTGCTTTGTCTTGAACTTGTTCTTATTTATTTATTTATTGTTTCGACACTGGGTCTCATTATGGAGTTAGGTGGACACTGAACTTACTATGTACCCAGGCTGGCCTCGAACTCACAGAGACCCTGCTGCCTCCACTTCTGGAGTACTAAGATCACAGACATGCACCACAAACTCAGCTGTATCTTGAACTTGCGAACTTGACTACACTACAAATACATGCTGAAAGTTGGTTTTATCTTCCAAACTCCAGATCCTTTTGCTTAAACCTGATAGGACGATTACGCTCTTCAGAAATTTCTCACTTTAAAAATCAATTCATGATACTAAAAAAGCTCTTCTTGAGTTTTAAGCAGAGTTGGTTGAAACTGTGTTTTGATTTCTCTATGCTTCCCTGGGTTGGTAGACTTGGCAGTAAGAGCCAAGGAAAGAGCAAGCTTGGAGGAAAGTAGAGAAAAGCAGAAATTTGAATCCTTCCACTGTCACATGCTTGAGAGAGACATGGCAGAGAAGGAGGGCGAGGCCTTTGTCTTCGGGCCCTTCGATCAGAAGCTCCTGCCCTATCGCGATAAATTTTATATCACGTTTAAATTTTATATTCTTCATTCAGAATGATGTATCATTTTATTTTTAATACTAAGTAGTAAAAATTGCATGTCTAATCTCCTGCAGACATGATGAATTTTCTTTCTTAAAAAAAATACAATTCAGCTGTGCATCTGGAGGAACTTCCATGTATCCTTGGGTTTTCCTTTTGGGGGAAACCAAATGAGATATGAGGAATTTAAAATTCCTCTGTGATTCTGATCTTCTAATTCCACCTGTGTATTGTGCTGGACCCTTTATAGAAAATAAGTAGCTTCTCCATTTGAAATAGGGAAGGGGGTGGTGGGACCCCTAAATCCATAATTTCTCTGCCTTCTCCTTAGAGATCCTATGAGGTTTCTTAGAATATAAGTTCACTAAACTATACAGCTAACAATAAAAGACATAGTAAAAAGACAGTTCTTGGTTTCCTTTTTATTCCACAGAACCTTGCTGGCTGCCTCTCCAGAGTCCCACTCAAGACAGTAGCCAAATTGTCTGTAGCTCCTATAAGGATGGATTACATCTCCCTTTCTATTAACTACCGTTGGCTGAAGTCTTGTTCCCACTGACTGGTCACTTGAGAACACGCAACAATTAACTACACCAGCTTAGGAGACTCGCTCATATTCTATCACTGTTGCAGGATTAGCCAGCCTTTCATCTGATTTGGTTCTCAGTCCTAAAGGTCCCTGCTCAGTTTGACTAGATCTTAACCCGACAGTGGTTGTGTTATTCTCTCCATGTTTTTGTGCTCAAGTCATTGTCCTATGTCCTCATGGCCATTTCTTCCAAGGGTAGCTCTGGAGTTGTAATTTATTTCTCATACTAAGGCTGATCTTTACATAGGTATTGAGGATCACCTTACATCTTCATGGCCCCAAGCTTCTTGAGGGTCTTATAGATAAGATCCATTTCTTTTCCATGTAACAATTCTTTAAGATCTAAGACTGACCTCATATCTTCACTCGGCCATCTCTCCTTAAATTTTATATTCTTCATTCAGAATGATGTATCATTTTATTTTTAATACTAAGTAGTAAAAATTGCATGTCTAATCTCCTGAAGACATGATGAATTTTCTTTCTTAAAAAAATGCAAGAGTGAGACAGCTGTTTCCTCGGGCAGTGAGGGCCAATTGCAGGATTTCAACTCTCCTGCTGTTTTAAGTGCCCAAGTTCATTTATTTCCCCTGATATGACTGAGTTCTGTCTTGTGCCTCCTCTTCATTTTCATTCTTAATATCAAATTCTAAGAGTAATTATGGCCTAAGTAGCACTGCTTATAGCAGGATTTCCGTACTCCTCGCTACCAAGACCTCCACTTATTGCTTTATTTTCATTCATTTATGAAAAGTTCTGTGGGAACTTCAGAGTAAATCTTTGCACCATCCTCTTCTTTACTTAGCTATTATTTTTCACCCAGAGTGACTGACTAGGAGAGACATTTTTGATTCCTGGGAAAATGGCCACAGCGTGTACATAGGAGAGTATATACATGATCAGTGGTAGTAGTCTACACCCGCTGGGGTATCGGAGTTGACATTGCTGACCACTTTTGCCTCCCTCACTGATGAGCTGTGTGAGGGGTTACCACTGCCACCACAGCTGGACTTCTTTCTGAGGCTCTGAAAGGAAAATATATTAAGGTTTAAAATAGTGATGATTGAATGAATATGGAAATATGGAATGAAATGTGGAAAAATCATTCTCTTTTCATTTCATCTGCTTTTCTGCATCTATGTCTGTCTCCCAAGTCTGCCTAGAAGGGTTCACTGTACCCCAAGGCCCTGTGCTCACCTTGCCCTGATTGGCCCAGCTGACATGCCTGGACAGCTTAGCATCATGTCATCTTGGTGACTGCTTCTCCTGGCAGTCCACACAGGTTATGGGATCTCAATTTTTCTGCTGCTGTAAGTGACTCATCCCACTTAGTCCACTTGAAATAACTATCTCGTGTCTCAGGCCTTTCTCTTCACATCTGTTCCTTAGATTCCTGCCAGCAGCAAATTCTAATTGAAAGTCTGTGGGTCTCTGCTCCCTATAGTTGGACCTTTCTAGTCCTAATGTCTAAAACTGTGCTCATCACTTCATTTTCATTTATTTATCTATAGGGCAAACATTGTGCACCTCCTCTAAGGCAGTGAAAACAATTAATGGAATGCTGGTGCTTAGGAAGCGCAGAGTATAACAGAACCCCACTTTCCTGGAAAATCTTCCTCTGTTGTCCACTGTTGAGTCTTCCCTTACAAGTTCAGCTCAGCTGGGCATGGTGGTGCTGGCCTATAGTCATACGACTGTCAGAGGCAGAGGCAGGAGAATCACAAGTTGGGACCTAGCCTGGTCAGCTTTGTAGCTTCAGGAGATCCAGTCTATTAAATAAGTAAACAGAGCTGGGAGTGTTGCTTAATGTGAAGGCACCAGGTTCAATTCTCAGTCATGCTACCTTGCCAAAAAACAGGACAAAAAACAAAGTCTGTGGGTTTTCCTTCACCAGCACTGCCTGGATGCAGCCCCTGGGTCCTTTGCCTGACCCCCCACCTGTCTTTGAAGTCGGCAGCTTGTTTCTGCAGCTCCTCATGGCCTTTTGGAGACATTATCATACCTCGTGGAGCAGACGATTTCACATACATGCACACAGTCCACACAAACATACGCATTTGTTAGGATCGTTGTATTATGCCAGAAAAGAATATTTTAGTTATATCAGTTGCTTTCTTGGTTCTAACTCTTTCTACTGCATTCCTTTGAACATTTGCATTGGGCAAGGTGACTAGGGACCCTAAAATTTCCCTGAAATCTATGATAGCAAATGCCTAGCATGCCAAACAGTTCACTGGTTCTAGATCTGAATATGAATGGTGCTGGTAATGATTTTCCTTCTCTAATCCCATATTATTACATAGCATGTATCAGAGTACATATTCATTGCCTTAGCCTCCCAGGTTGCAGTGCTGTGCACAGGCATAATCAGATAAGGAGGAAAGGGCCCGTCCTCATTTTGAAATTCAATACATCTGATACAAAGGACCTCAGACTCTGCTTGCCATCTGCTAGGGAAGAGAAGGGCTCCCCTTGCCCCATTTGTCACATGAAAAATGGAAGGGTGTGTGCCCAGCAGGTAGTCAGAGCTCAGATCTATAACCTGGGTGTGGATTTCACCCTCCATGGCCCCCAACAAAGTTTTGTGGGAGTTTTTTAACTTTCCACACTTGGGAGTAGATTGAAATTTAATTTCTGGAGAGGATGAATAAGAAAAAGTCAATGTTCTGTAAACCACAGAATAAAAGGCAGAGACAAAAAGACAGATAATAAGTCTATGTTTTATTTAATAATGTTCTCAGTAGTTTCAGTCATTTTTCTGTAATTTTCATGATGAATGCAAGTGATACTTTGCTGCATATCCTTAGTGTTGAGAAAACAGGCTGGGGAAATAATTTTTTAGTCAAATATGGAACTGTACATGATTCTAATACCTTAGAGGAGATTTCCTTCTACTTTCCATTGTTCTGTAAATGAAAAGTAAATTATGCTTTGTTAAAAAACTTTCTGTTGAATAGTTTTATAGCAAACGTTTCATTCACTTCAATAAATAAATGTACAATATTTTTTGAAAATTGAGACTCAGGCTTTGTAAAATTTAACAGCTCCACCAAATTAGTCTCTCTGGTTCTTATTCTTCAATAGAAAATTACACTTTTTAACTCTTAGTTAAGTAGCATTTAAATAAAATGTCTAATTCACTCAGAGCCCTTGTGAAGCATTAGACCTGTGATGCAGAGAGAGGTAGTTAACTTTAGAAAGCTAAAGGATCTTTAATGATTTGCTCTGTCTTAATGAGTGGCACCATCTTAATGAGCAGCAGCATGATTGCACAGAGACAACGCTGCCTTGACAATTAGCCTTCTGCAGGACTTCCTGTGCATCACTCTGTGACTCTTTGCAAATATCTTACCTTCTCTGGGCATTTGATTTTTTACCAAAAATGGAAGTAGTAAATGCTGCTGTCCACAAAGTTCTCAGGGATCCATAAATAAGAGGAGCTTTTCCATGCAAATGAAGCAGGAATCTATGGTGGATCTATCTAAAACCTACAAGGTACATTCAGCAAAGTTCATTTGTGAGATCATTAATCCAAGCCAAAACTGTTTTAGATTCTGGGTCAATTTCTTTGTTTTACATTTGTGGCATTGTTATTTTGGTTGATTTTTGGAAAGAGGGTGAGGTAGAGTAGGAAGAAACAAGTGAATATATTGAAATTGAATTAGGTTTTCCTCTAAATGGAAGATTGCATTTTGCTCAGCACAGTAAGAGAACACATATACTGTCATGTGTGGTATGCTCGGAGAGGTCCAGAAGCCACAAAAACCTCAAAGCTAGCTTGATGCTTAGGTGAAAGTAGGGAATATTTTATATGATGCCTTCTTGGCATTTTGTAAGCCAGAGCAAATCATCCTCCACTCTTGATTCGTATACAGCACTGAAGAAAGGATGTTGGTGTTATATTAGACATGTTCCCTCAGAATTGAATAATAATGGTTAGTCAACCATAGTCAATTGGCCAGTTGAGATGAGGCTGGGGTTTGGTAATGGATTTCTTGTCTAGCTGAGCTGGGAGCTAAGAATTGCTTTCTGGAAGGGCAAATGCATTCTAGGAGTGGCTACATGCTATGGATTGGCGTTTTGAGTGTCCTCCAATGGTATATTGTAATGAGAGTCCTAGTCCCCAGGATGGAGCTCTTGGGAGGTGTCCTGGAAACTGTAAGAAATGGAGCCTCATGGAAGATTTGTAGGTCACCTGAGACCCTATGAAGGGGTCATGGGATCTCAGTCTTTCTCTGTACTTTCTCATTAGCTATGTAAGTGTTTTTGCATACATGTACCTCTGCCTTGTGGAGGCTAAGAGAGAGGAAGGAAAAGATGAAGAGAAGGAGAGAAAAAGGAAAGGAGAGGGAGAGAGGAGCAGAAAGAAGATAAGGAGAAGGACAAGAGGGAGGAGAATGAGGAAGGAGAGGAGATGAGGTTAAGGACAAATGGAGAAAAGGGAAGAGGAGGAGGCAAGGGAAGAGAGGAAAAGAGAGAAGAGATTCCTCTCCAGAGCTGGACTGATGTCCCTTCAGTGCCCTTCAAAATTCAAAACTGTGAGCTAAATCAAATCTTTTCTCTTTGCAAGGTTAGGTGTCTTAGGAGTTTTACCGACATTGTACCCATATAGTCAGTATAGGTACAGTGTGTCATGGTGGCTGGAGAAGGGGGAGGAATGGCTGGTAGTTACAGAAATATGGAATATCAGTTATCACAAGGCAGCACAGTGGAAAGGGAAGAGGTGAGTGGCAGTGAGAACTAAAAGTAAATAGTCCAGCTGGACTTCAGCGTCAGCCCTTGAGTTTCTGGGAAAATGGTCTTGAAATTCTGTAAGTCGAGGCCCAAATCCTCATTCTGTCTTAGATTTGATTATGAAGTTTGGAGAAAGATTGTTTGACCTCTGAGATTGTTAGTGTGTGATTCTCTAAAGTGAATTTAACCAGTACTGTGCTGGGTTACAGTGAGGAGTCAAGCAAACAGTATTTGTATAGAACTCAATCTAGTCCCTGATCTTCATGAATATTGGAGGTGAATTATGGCATCTAGAAGAGACAGCTGAGCCTGGGTGGGCTTCAGACCCCGGAGTGGGGGGCGGGGAGTGCTGCTGGGTGTGGAGAACAGACCAAACCAGACTGTACTAGCTTTGCTTGCACATTTGGCCAGTTATGCTTGTATCTCAAGGGTATACTCTTGTCTTTTTCATCTTTGTGTCCTTCTATTAGTGCAGGACCTGGCATAATACCTAAACTTACAGAAATAAGCGAATTGAAGAACAATATGGTCTCTTAAATGGATCACACACATTTTAGAGCAGCAGATGCAGACAAACCCTGTCATACCTTGTTACTCCCTCAAAGGAAACTTCATTTCCTTAGTCCTGTGCTCTGGAGTTTGATTTTCTGAGTTCTGAGACTCTCAGATAAAGAAATGCTCCCCTAGAAGCAAGAGATCCACAAGGATATGATATAGGGTCCCACAACATGTGCCTACCCAGATCTAGAGAAGTATAAGCTTTTAGAGAAGAAATTATTCCCGAGGAAGATGGCTAATCCCCCTTCCATTTTACAGCTGCTTCTCCTTAGAAATATTATGCCTTTTATGCCCTATAAGTGAGAAGACTAAATTATAAACACAACTATTCATGTAGTTATATGATATTGTTCAGTGTTTTGTATATGGCTTCTCGTATGTGTGCAGCACTCAATTCACTGGGCTAGGTTTATCGTAGAGATAACAAGAGATTATCTGACTCTGCGCACAGAGCCTGGTTTGCCAGGCGCATGGGAAATATTTTTCTTTTTTGGCTCAGACAGAATGCATTTGCATCCCAAATGTTTTTTGGAGTTTCAGTGGAAACATCAAGTTGCTCAGGGAGATTTGTTTTCCTTGTTAAAGACAAATCAGGAGAAATCATCAGTAGTTTCAGAATGAAAGTGTTAATGACATGCAAATTTCTAGTCATAAGGGGGAGCATTGACTTGGGGTTCATTCCTGGAGTGCCCGAAACTTGACTTAGATTTTTCTAACATCATTCAAAATTCAACAAGTCTAGCATGTTTTCAAACAAAAAATTTTAAATGAACAAATTTGCTTGGTGTATGAAGGCATTGGGAAGTTTTATTAAAAATGATTCATTGTTTAAATAACATAAAGAAATATATAACACCAAATGTCTTCTTTGTAGTTTATCAACAGCAGAATGGACTAGTCTGCCTTTCCTAGCTATAAGTTTTCATTTATTCATTTAAAATGATAAAGATCTCAGGCATAGGAATCACCTGAAATATTTTTTACCCACTTAGATATCCAGGCAATATTACTCTGGTTTCATAAATGTGCCCCTAAAAGTTTTTACTGTGGGATGATTTTTATCATGCTTGCTGGTTCCTGAAAAGAAGATATCCTTCATCCTGGTTCTGATGCTGGCGACTGTCTTGGTGACCTTTTAATGACCCAACATATGACAGTCATTCAATAACTATCTAAGGCTCAGGTGGCATAATGAAATAAGAAGATGAAATACAAAGGACCATGCTAAGTTCTACAGGAAGTAGATCGGAGTTCTAGATAGATGATCTGTGCACTAGAAAAGCATGCCATCCTATATAAAGAAATAAGGCAAATTCAAGGAAGTGTTTAAATTACAGTATGGAACATTTGATAAAAGTAGAAAATCATGTGCACTGTAAGAGCTATTAGAAACTTGAGAAGGAAGACAGGCAGTTTCATTGAAGCCTTGGAATGAGGTAGCTTATTTTCTATAGCAGTGGTGGTGAAGCTATGATATTTGTGTTCCAGTGGGCTGCTGTTGAAAGCTCTAAAAGGTTCACCACCATCACTGGTGTATAGGTACATAAGTACACACACATTGAAAATAAAATGTTCTCTATGTAGGAAGTGCAGTGTAGTAGAAACACTGATCTACTGATCTTCACTGATCGGAAACACTGATCCAATGCTGATGAATTTCCCCACTGGAGACTTTCTAATGAGTCTAAAGAGACTTGTCATTCTCAATTGTGCTGTCAGTGTGGACAGAGAACCCACTGTGAATGTGCTGCCCAAGTTCATTTGACTGTTCACTGACAGACCTAGACGCCACCTTCCCCACCTCAGCTGAGCCATTAGCTGCCCAGCCATGCTCAGAGCATGGCACACCGTTCTATCTCTCCTCATCTGGAGGCCTGCCCAGCACACTAGCAGGCTACTAAAGGGTTGACTCTAAAATTCTGATATTGCCTTTGGGATATTGAGATTTTTCTATCTGGGACATATATTCTAAAAAAGACTCAAAAATTCTTATATTCAGGGTCTCTGGAGAGAGTGCTCTTTCTTTGGTGCATCCCTCAGGACAAAGATTTCAGAAGCCTGAATGATGGACCTTGCATTGGTATGAGTACATCACATAGGCATAATTTGGACTATCTCAAAGAACTGCAATGTAGTACCTTGATTCAGGAATTTATACAGCCATTGGTCTACATAACATTTCTTTCTGAGCTCTGTTTTAGGGCCAAACCTAAATCAGGATGTTTTTCTGAGTGATTTGTGTATTTTTCTTTCTTGCTTTGTAAATATTGTGTGTGTGTGTATGTGTGTGTGTGTGTGTGTGTGTGTGTGTGTGTGTGTGTGTGTGTGTGTATGTATTAGCTTTCTAGGCTGCCTGTAAACTCCTTTAGGGTAAAAATTACTTTGGGAATCATTCATAGAGCCTACCAGAAGGATTTTGGTTCCAATAAGTGCCTCCTTTAATTCATAGAGAATTTGCTTCTGCTTCCTTCCTTTATTCCATCTACTGCTCAAACTCTAGCTTATCTCCTTCCAAAGCTGTACATTTTGTCCTCACGTTTCATTTCATGCTTAGTGTATATGTGTATAACCAATCAACTCCATCTCGGTTCTTTTTATTTCCTTATGTGGAAGCTGTTGTATAGCATTTGTTTCAAGGGAAGGTCTGTTATTCAAAGTAAACACATAGAACTTGGCTAGAGAAAACTATTTGAATAATATTCATATAGCAATAAAACCTTGAAAATGTAAATGTAAAATACAATATTCATGGCTGGTGATGTTATTCATGTACTGTAGTAGGTGCTGTTAGACTAGGACATAGCTAATCACAGAAGAATCATGTTCTACACTAGAAACATTTCGTGTGAGAATCTCAACTTTTACTGGAGGTAATTATAATATTTGCTCATAAGAACTATTCTTTTCTTAACAGCTTTTAATGTAAAAATAGATGAGTCAAATATGCAAGTAAGTTTGCAACTGAGGGCTCCAATTTTATTTTTAATCCTAAAATATAAGTTGCAATATGAAAGCTCAGCATGGCAGGGGTAAATAAAGAAACATGGCCCTCTTTCTACTACCAGCACTTAGCTACTTAGGACACCCCCCAAAGGGCTTTTGTTATTCACCTTTACAGTCCTGTTGGAGAAGCCAGGAAGTTGTTTCTTTGCTTCCAAGGTGGTTATTTTGAGCTTCAAGACATTGTGAAACCATTTACTTGTAAATGTTAATAGTTTGTGGGCTCTTGTTGGAGGTGGGGAAACATTAGAATTCTAGTGAAAGTGTTACCTTGTTAAAGGTGATATATTTGCTGCTCACAGAATGGCCCTGAGTGACAGGTTCTGTGGGAAGAGCACTGAAGGTAGAATCTGAACACTGGAACTTGGAACTTCTCTGATCTGTGTCATGTTCTAGCTTTTGCAGCTTGGACAGTAATGATGATAGCAAGTGTAATAATAGCCATCCATATTCAGGTCTTTTCTATTTACTAGATCCTTTGCATCTGTCATTCTGATTTTCACTATGCCACCATATGATAGTTGCTATGTTTTCTCTTTTACAGATGAGGTAGAAAACTGAGGGAGGTCCATAACTTCAATGAACTGGCAGAGCTGGTGTTTAAAATCAGGACTATTTTAAGCCAAAGACCAAACTCTTTCTACTAGATCACAATGCCATGAAAGACTGTCTCAGCTGCTGCCATGTTTAAGCATGTACTCTAAACCAGTGAACCTAAGGGTTCAACATATATGATTTGACTTGATTTAAACAGAAGTGCTGCAAGTCCATAATCTCACTACAGTTGTTTAAGCAACCAATAAGAGGAAAAGTGACTTACTCAGAGTCATAAGTTTACTACATGGCAGAGATAAGCTAACTAGAAAATATACTATTTTTCAAATATGTGTTTCTTTCTTAAATTTCCTTCCTTTCACCCACAGTGTCTTGTCTGACTTTTACAATTCTCTAGGAGTGGTGGTCAAAGATGGTATTTTTCTTCCAGTATCACGATAAGGAAAAAGAACTGTAAGGGGTTTTCTTGAGTTTTATGATGATGTTCATGAATTTCTCTCTGTGTCCTCAGTCTTTTTCTTAGAAATCTTATATCCAACCTTCTTTTTAATTGAAATCTTTATTGGTACATTACATGTACACATCACGATTGCACTCCACAATGGGGATTTGTACCAGTATAAGACACAATTTAATTCTCATTTTTTCCCATAGCCCTACCCAGCCTACCACCCCCCATATACCTAAAATTTGTTTCTTTTCTTTTTTGTTATAATCTCATTATTTTTCTCCCTTCACCCCATTTCACTTTGAGTATTTTCTATTTCACAATAAAGATGTAGATGAGTTCTAGAATTGTGTGTTATCCAACCTTCTTTATTGCCATTTTGGCCACAGTATCTCCCTAAGGCAAACCATCCAGTCCATGTCATGGAAAACATTGACTATTCCCCAATAAGTCTACTTTTCTGACTTTCAGATGTCTACATTTATGACCACAGGTTTAAGTTTTCACCTCCTGGTGTCCTTCTGAGTTTCAGATATTTGTTTGTTTCTACCTTAATGTCTCTGAGATAGCTCCCTTGATGTGATTCAAACCAAATGACTGATTTTTCTGTCTGTCTGCATGGAGGACTTCTTTACTCTTTTAAGACTTAGCAAAAGGTACCATCCCCATGTCGTCAGTTTGGGTCCAACCTAGGAGACAATTTAAATTTCTCCTTTTCCCTTGTCATCCTCAGGCAGCCTAATCCCATTTCCGCCAGTACTGACAGTTATATCATCAGAAATAGGCTACTTCCATTCCCCTCACCTTTGCGTCCTTGGCTGAATCTCCATGATCTCTTTCCAAGTATTGCAACAATCTCCTAATTGGTTCTTTGTTATCTCTCTTCTCTAATTACATAGTTCACCCCCCACTAAGACGAGATGACTCAGGTTCAACAACTCAGACCATAAAAACCTTCTACTTAAAGCCTTCTGACAACCTCCTATTGTGTCAGAAAAATCCAAACACCTCCTGGGTTACACTTGTTTCTGCTCCTTGGTTACCTCACCTTCTCCTGCCCCTTCCATTGCACACATCATCAGACCTCATAAGTTTCATGCTTTTCCCCAAACATGCTTAGTTGAGTCAGATGTACCAGGCTGTTAGTAATATGAAGAATTTAGTTAAGGGCTTGGAGCCTATGGTAATGTCCTGTGGAAGTCTGCATCAAGACATGCACCAGAAAGACCCAAGGGCCAGTGGTGGAAGCTAGAGAGTCAGTGTCAGAAGGCTGAGAGATCCACATTCCAAGCCTGGAGATGACATCCAAGACAAAGATGAGGATAAACACTTTACTGCAGGGAGACAGCAGCCAAATTTCCTTTAAATCAAAACAGCTGAAAAATCAGCTTCCTCGGGAACATCAGCACCATGAAATCTTGCACACTGTCCTCCTTTCATGCCATCCCAGAAACAATCCTCAGGTCCATCTTTCACTCTCAGAACCGTGCTGACTCAGTGTAGCCCAATGTTTCCACTCCAGGGGCCACACATGCCAAAGCTATTCCCTTTTGAATTGCTTTTGTACTTTTGAAACATGTCACCTAGATTTGTGCATAACTTTCACATAGTTCTAATTTATCAGCTTTTACTGACCACTTGTTTAAATTAGGCTCCCCAACCTTGGCCGGTGACTTGGTATTTTGTTATTCTGTTTCATCCTGTTTGTGAGCTTATTACCTTTTAAAATTGTTTTCCTTTTTAAATGTATACTTACAATACATATACGTACAATATTGTATACGTACAATAATCTGTCTTTCATTTAGCTTAGATATTAAAGGTTAGAAATTGCTTGTCTCTTATAGAACAGTGCCTGGTCCATAGTAGACACTTGGTTAAAATTTACTAATTGTCAAGTCAATGAATATATAAAAAAACACAAGAGAGTGTAGGATGGGACAGACTTTGGCTGGATTCAGGCTAAGTTGGATTTGGTTCAGGCTTTGTAGCGATGTCACCTCAGACAAATGTCCTCTACATAAATTGGAACAGTAATAGCAGTTTCCATATGAAGTTGCTTTGAGAATTACACACAATGATAAACATGAAGTACTTAGTGAAGTGTCTTGGTCACCAAAACTCCAACAGTGTGAGCTATCCTTATTAAAGAAACATTGGTCCCACACTTGAAGGCAACTGGGGGAAAGATCCTCCAGCTTACATGTTACTAGGTTGGGGATAGAGAGCAAGAGGGTGCATGAGTATAGAGCACAGCTGGGCTGGTGTGTAGGTCTGCAGGGAGCTGACTGTTCAGAATGTATTCCTTGCATTCTACAGGGCTGGTGTGTGCAGCCTATAGGTGCTGTTTAGGGCACACCTGCTGGAGTGTCCACGATGCAGACAGCAGGCCCTGGAACTGTGTGGAAGTGGTTCTATCACATAACTCCCCCTTTCTTTAGTCCAGCAGAGGTAAAGAAGCTTATTTAATGTTGCTTGAAATTTCATAACCCTACTTTCCTTTTATGACCAAGGCCTTCCTTTGAATCCCCTGCCACTTTATCTTTAAAAGTAGGAGGGTTCCTTCCCTGTTCGAGTTCTGAGTCTAAATGTCATGTGTTGAAGTCTCAACAGTCTTTAAGAATTATGTTAGTGGCTCTGTGTTATGAATTGGTAGTTATGCTATCCAAAAATGGAAGAGAATGAACACTCGGGGAAAGATCTGCCCTGGAATCCTGCATTTGGAGTCACTGTGAGCCCTTATGAACCACGCAAGAGCTTGCGTGAGTCTCTGGGCATCTTTTTCTAGCCTGTTGGTGGAAAGTGCACCAGAAATCACATCATGTGACTGAATGACTCTCTGTCTTCTACCTGGTATGAATGAGATGAGACTGGTTCTTCCGGAGCTGGTTCTGACATGAGAAATCCAGGCGGGAGGGAGAAACAGCTGCACCGAGTTAGTTTTGCACAAGATAAAGCACCACTGTGACACTGGTCCTGGCCTAATTCAAGCCACTGACTGTGCGACGCAACATCAGACAATCTGGCCCTGAGCACTTGTGATTTCGTGCCAGATGTTCCCAGGCCACACGTGGAGTTGGAGAGTGTTTGGACTCTGAGTCCCAAATGCCCCAACTATGTCTTGCCTCAGCATTGGAAGGTCAGGAATTACGAAGAGTCAGCTCTTCTCTGCACTCGCCTGGCCTGTTTGATTTGTGCAGCTCCACTCATAGCGTAGGCTCTTGATTTTCACCTCCTTAAACTTCTGTACCCACATGTCCCCCTGTCAGTGGGACCAGCATTGATTCCACTTCTACCCTCTGACTTCTTCATTCTTGTGGTTACTCTCTGGTTTCAAGTGAGCCAATGACACATAATGTCCTGCGCCTCCTGCTTTTAAGTAAGTTAACACTAGAATTAAAATATACGGGTTGCTCCTTTGACTTCCATTGTTTTTTTCTCCCGGACTTCTTTTTAGTACAATTTCTATCTATAAATAAGAAAAAATATAAGTAGGGGTTGTTCATCCTCAGTGGAATCTCTTAATTTCTCACTGACAGCCCTCTGCAGGGAGTGTATGTCTTGTTCATTCAGAAAGCATTCTAAATTAGATGGTGGGTCTCTGTGTCCCGGGGTTTGGTAGGTGACCTTGGTGTCCTCTCTAACCTGTCTTCTCCTGCCAACATGGGGATAACTTCCACATTCAGAGTGGCTTCTCTGTACAAATACCTTCTCTCTATTTAGAAGAAGATCTTTTCCAGGAGAGGTTAATTACACTACTTAAGGTAAATTTACAATAGTTAAAATAGCCCACTAGGAATTCTGTCAGGCGTGGCTCCTGTAAGCTGACTTCTACATTGGCAAGGGAAAGAGAAGTGCTTCTTTCTAGCATAGGATCGGTCCAAAACTCACGTCACATATTAGGAGGAATTATAGTCTGCGAAAAGCTGTCAAATCTCAAAAAGAATCAATTTCAGTTTGAAAAACTTGCTAAAAATGTAGATAATAACTTTGAATAAGCCTGAGTGTACATTTTGCTCAAACAGAACAGCACAGTGTTATTCAGTTCCTATTAGACAGTATATGTGTTCCTTGAGGGTGAAAGTCTTATCTTGATCAACCTTGCTGTCTCTTTTAGTATCTTGCAAAACACACCTGTATCTTGCACAGGGAAATTCACTTTGGAACGAACTAGGTTATTTGTATTTAGTTCTATATTTTTTTTTATTCAGAGGACATACAAAGTCTAAAATTTACAAGGAAAAACCATAGCCCTTTTAAAATGATTGAGGCTGCTATATTTGGAAAGAAGAAGAATAGGAAACTTATATGCAAGACACTTGTGTTCTCAATGATTGTGCCTCTATCTAGCCATCTGACTTTGGCTTCTTAGTTTCATTAGTTTAAATTCATTTTAAATATTGTTTTTTGACACAAGGTCTTACTGTTAGTTCAGGCTGGTCTTAAACTCATTATTTAGCCCAGGCTGGCCTCAAACTGAAAGTGGTTCTCCTGCCTCAGCCTCCCAAGGGCTAGAATAACAGGCAAGCATCCTCATGCCTGGATCAATTTATTTTAACTTTAAACTAAGAAGTTTAAAGTTACCTGATAGGTGTAAAATTCATCATTTGATTATTTTCCTCTTATTTCAAGCTTAATTTGTACTTAAAGCATCATCTAACTGATGGAAGTATACACTCATTCCTGATTTTAGATATTAGATTTTATATCAACAACCAGCTTACCCTCCAATTTTCTGAGCCTAGGAAGATGTCTGATTTTATTATGTGTATCTATTTTGTCTGAATATCTGGATGTGAAGGGTTCTAAAAAACTTTCTTTTGAGAACTTGTAGAAATAGGTCAGTGTTAAGACACAAATGGCTGTCTTTGTTATACCCAGTTAAAGTTTATGGTACTGTAATTACAGTGGACCTGAACTTTCGGTGAGCTCGAGCAATTAAATCATTTAGTGGGAGCAAATCATTACCGATAAGAGATGAATTTCTCTTTCTAGGATGCTGATTAGAACACTCAAAGAGGAAATTTACTTAATAGTGCCTGGAAAAGAGAAGGGAATCTTATTTCCAGAAAGTAACTTGTTCAAAATCAAGGTAGATTATGTTTTTTTTTTAAATTGGGATCATTTTGTGATCCCTTCAGTTCTGAATGAATAACCCTGATTCCTATTAGACAGAGGAAGGGTGGTTTCCTGATAGGGAACAGGTACAAAGGAAGAGTGAACACTTTCCTTTAAGACAGAAGAGAGAGATAGAGAGACAAAGAGAGAGGTCTAAGTATCTCTCTCACAGGGTTAGTCTGTGAACATGTTTATGGTATGCTCTGATGAAATTATAAAATGAAGCAGGAAGAGGGCTGAGGATTTAGCTCAGTGGTTCCAGCGCCTGCCTTGCAAGTGCAAGGATCCCAGGTTTGATCCCTGGTGACCACATACAGCAATGCTGGGCATGGTGACTCATGTCTACCAGCAATCAGAACCACACACCACATTACTGGGTGTGGTGGCTCACACCTGTCATCCCAGCACTCGGGAGGCAGAAGCAGGCAGATTTCTGAGTTCAAGGCTGAGTTCAGGACCAGCCTGAACTACAAAGTGAGACCCTGTCTCCAAAAAAAAAAAAAAGGGAGGAAACATCTGTTTCATAATGAAAGACAACAAAAGATTCTATGGTCTAGGTACAGATTACCTCTCTATTTAAAATACAGACAGGTATTGACAACTTTGACCACACATTGGGCTGGAGTTAAGGATTTCACTCAGAAAAATGGGATAATTTGGGAGTAATTCAGTAAATATTGTGTCCTTTGGTCAAGTTACAGTCATATGTCAACTCAGAAAGGAAATTCTCTGATTCCTTCTGGCAATACTGAAAGTGTCCCGACAGTGTGAGTGCCCTGGGGAAGACCCCTTCCCACCCGGAGCATGTAGGAAACACACCTGCAAATGCAAGGGCTGCTGATACCCAGGTGATTTCATCCTGTATCAAAAAGCAGGAAACTGTGCGCTGTTGACTCACTTCTTGCTGAGTGTGTAATGTTTTCTGAGTTCTAAAACTTTATTACCGATCGTTGAGGGGGTATGTTCACAAGGAAGGAAGTGCAGGGTCATTTACACCATTAGTGAGAACAACACTTCCTGTTTAGACATGGCCCTCAAATCCAGGACAGGGAGAATGAGGTCCAGGTTCAAGGCAGTCCAAGACCAGGCCTGTGGAAGTCAAGCACACATCAGAAATACAGACTAGACTAACTAGACTGGACTTTAGTCATGGGCATGTGGTGAGTTTAGGGGTCCCAGGACTGGAATCACATTGACATGTAAATTTCAGAAGAGAGAAGAATCTTCCTGACAGTGCTGCTGTACAGATCCTACACAAGGGAACCCTGACGTAGCTAAGAGAGCCCTAATGGGTTTCCGCCAGAGTGTCTCCAGAGCTGCCATGCTGTGGGGTAGTACAGATGCACCTGGGGGAAGGTCTGTCTGCCTCATGGGGGAGCTTCCAGGACTCTGGAGCTGCTCACTGATCAGAGCAGATGAGATCCAGTGTATAACAGTGGCTGTGTAAGAGTCACAGAAGGGAAACAACTTGAAATATTTAGTGTAAAACCTGGTACCGAGTATGTGCTCAATTAATGATCATTATTATTACCATCACTACCATTCCTCCTCTTCTTATTCCTTCTCCTATCCTCATTCTCTTCCCTTTCCTATTACTCATCCAAGTACAACTGTATGCCCTGCGATTTAGAACATGTAACTTTTTTTTTTTTTTTTTTTTTTTTTAGGTTTTTTGAGACAGGGTCTCGCTTTGTGGTTTAGGCTGGCCCTCAGCTCAGCCTCAAACTCACATCACAATCCTCCTGCCTCTGCCTCCTGAGTGCTGGGATTACAGGCGTGAGCCACCACGCCCGGCACTGTGGTAGGTGGTACTGGTTGCTGCTGGGTGTGGGTCTCCACACCCAGTATTGTTATGTGGTTACCGGGGAATCGAACCCGGGTCCCTGCGCTTGCAAGACAGGCGCCGGAACCACTGAGCTAACTCCCCGGCCTAGAACATGTAACTTTTTTAAGCAACTTTTTTCTTGTGTCCTATGTCAAAAGAAATACTTAAGTGTGTTGTTATTAAGCAGGTAAGTTCAAACAGCTTAGTAAGTGTTTAGGTCCTAAAAATATCAGGATAGACAATCCGGAGACATTGAAAGACCAATAGATTTTTATTTTCTTCTTCGTGCAATCACTTACTGATGGGGTCTGTTTCTTATCTCACAATTAATTTTTTGTTATTATTTTTCTTGGGTTGCTACCAAAAACTTAACCTTTCTAAGATACAACCCAATGCCACTGAAAGGAATACATAAATACACAACCATTGTTCAAGCCACAAACTTCCCTGCAAGTAGCTATGGAGCATTTGAGCTGGGTTACTTTGAGGTCTCTGAACATTTACAATGTCTGTGGGACCTGAGTACAAGGCAGTGTGCCATGGAGCCTTGACACAAAATTTGAGAACCACAGAATTAAACAGATGGGTTTTTAGAAATAGTAAATGCTAGTAATTGGGGTTAGCTAAATCCTAACGCAGTCACAATTCAAGGGACCTGGTGGGCATCCACTTGTGACATATGATTGTGCTTTGACTGTAGGAGTCCTGGGGAAATGGTGGTTTGGGCTGACTGACAGCAAAGGCTCCCTATTATCTAATTTATTGACTTTGAACTCTCAAAAGGAATAAGAACACCTGGAATGGAGTATGAGAGACTTGACTCCCAGGCATTCTCATGGTCTTTATCTGCATGCAAAAACTCAATCATACACTCAAAGGGATAGGGTGTGCTGCACTAGTTTTATGGAATTAATGTGTAGATTATTGGATTAATAGAGTTCCTTCTCTACCACTCCTTCACAGAATTGAATTTTTCTATCTCTGATCTACCATTGGATTTTCTAGATTCCATTTAGATTTGTGTTTGGAGTGTGGTGTTGCCTTGTCTTTTATTGGTTATGGGGAAATTATAGAATCTAGAATACGCAAGAAATTTTAAGAGCCCTATCACAGTCCTCTCACTTTATTAGTAAGAAGCCAGGTGACTTGTGGAGGAACTCTGCATTATGGAGGGAGGGAGATGAGTCTGGTGACCAGCTCCTGCACATCGTAGGCCAGTCTCCTTGTTGACTGCCCTGTCTTCCACGTCACTGCTTACAGGCTATATAAATATCCCTCTTCTGTTCAAACTGCTCAGAAACGTTGGGCCTTTGCTGGTAAATGACCTCTCTCGCATCTTTGTCACTGCCTGCTATTGAGTGAGTCCAGTGTACATCCTAAATGCAAAGCAACATTTGGTCAGAACTTGTAATGGCCTCTGAGAGGCTACCAGCTTGGAGTGGTTCTTTCTGATATTTTTAACCTGTCTGTGGTCCTTTCCTTAGCCCATTGGTTTTTAATCTATTTAGAATCACAAACCTGTGTAATAATGTTAATGGCAGGTAACAGCCCTGTCCTATTGAAAAATGTACATGTGAACATGTAAGAGCTGCACACTTGCAGGGCTTCTGGGGACCTGGGAACTCATGTCATTTCTTGGTAAAGAACCTCTGGTGAATCTATGGTAGAAAGATTTTAAAGAGTTATTTACTTTAAAATAATTATTTTGTTCTTTTCTTGCTAATACATGTAAATCCCAAGTCTCTTTTAGCCTTTAATTTGGTTTGCCTTCTGGATTTTTCCCAATAAAAAAGAGTAAAGACTACCAGTAATTTGCTTCCAGGTTATAACAAATCATTTGGAATTTATTTTGAAATTAAAGCTCTTCTGTTGTGCTGCTAAAATTGAAATGTTTTTCATAAAAGGATGAAATCCTTAAAAAAAATAGGCAGCCCTACCCATTTCCAACTTTGGCTCACCTGAGAATTCTGGTCCAAGAGGTGTTTTTAATGTGTGACCACTGTTTTGATGTAGTTGATTCAGTAACCGTTGAAAATCCAAAGTTCTTTACTTTCTGGAAGAGCAACCTGAAGGGTGTGCAGGTGTCAAAATTAGTAGCATAGCTGGGAATTTATTATAACACTCCTGGCTCTCTCAATCAAACATGCTTTCTTTTTGAAAACATTTTTATTAGGAAATATTTCTACTGCATACAATTTTCTAGAGAGAAATAAAACAACACAACCATCAGGTTGATCAAGTGTTGACATGTTGCCACATATGCTTATGATTACAAAAAGTACATATACACTAGATTTATTTTTTATTTATCATCGTTGTTTCTTAATTCCAATCACTTCCTTCTTGTTAATATTTATTTCCCTGGTACTATTTTTAATTCCCTCTTTAATTAGACATCTTTTGTGAATTGAGTTTAGATATATCTGAACTGTAGGAATGCAGTTACTTACTCTTTTTTCAGTCCACTCTGATATGCTCTTCTTTCTATCCTCATTTATGGTGAATATTGTAATAGTGAAGCCAATTGTTATATGCTTTCTGTTTTTCCTTCCTTTAAGACCTTTTGGAAAATCAGATTTTTAATCATGACTTAGTCCTCTTCCTTTTGCATTCTCCTTGCTCCTTGCTTCTCTTCTTCCTTGCCTCACCTCTCTTCCTTTTTCTCTTGTCATTTCCATTGATCTTTGAAAATGATGATGTGTAACATGAAGTCCAAAGTTATTCGATATTTCTACCTTCTCCTAAAACATAGGTATGGACCTTAACCAGTGGCATGCAGGCAAAAGTTTAACCACTCTCTGTAGGGGGAAAAAGCCTTTATTTATAGTACTTAGTGGGGGTGTAAATATTCCTCTGTTGGCAAATTCCAAACTGCAAATATGATGTCATTAAATCTACATTTGGGACATCCTGGTGGTACTGCACTAATATAAATATTCCAAGTGTCATTGAAAATTAACCTCAAGAACATAGGAAGTGGTTAAGTGTAACCAAATGACTAGAAAGTCTCGTATTTTGAGTTTTTATTACCTTTGATTTTAATTTATTTCATTATAGGTTTATATAATTTGATTTTTAAATGATGGCTGTTTTCAATAATTGGCTTGCAAAATTCCTAAAATTTTAACAGCTGGCTTTTCTAACTAGTCCAAGTAGGTCACTGACACCTTCCCTTAACCAGGCACTGAATCCCCCACACAGGAGAAGCCAATATTTATCATATTGCAGCAATTTTTAAACTGCTTTATTTAAAATGTGTGTACATATAAATATTACTTTCAGGTAATAATTGATTACATTTATTGGCATAATTCATCAATTTCTGGTCTCACCAGTTTTCTGTAATTGTATGTCTTTTTCCAGGAGTACATTCTATAATAGATTTTTTCATGGAGTGTGACTTAAACTACTTCCTTTTTGTCTTTCCTCCTGACACAACTAGTTAAAAACTGTTAAATTGACAGTCATTTTCCAAGAGCAATTCTGACATATTTTTTCATTCTTTTCTGGCATTTATTGTTGCCACTGACAAGTTAGTTATCAGTGTAATTATCATGGTAACCCTTTGTTTTTTTCCTATTTTCTTGATAGCTTTTACGTTTTCCTCCTGTCATATCTTCAATGTATTACATTTTTGTAAAGTCATCCATTGGCCTAGATCTATCTCTATTTGTCCTGTGAAATAACCCTTGAAAGTATTCAAGTCTGTCTTGGTTTCTTCTATTCAGAAAAACTCATAGTTATTATTTCTTCAACTTAAATTTCATCATCGATTTTTTCCATGTTCTTTTCATTTTCTGTAACTATTACTAGACAAAAGGTGGATCTTGTCACACTGTTCTCTTTGTCTAATATCTGATTTTCTGAATAAGAAATAGCAAAACTACCTCAAACCAAACAAAAATATTTAAAAATATATATAAGAAAAAAAATCTCTATGTGCTTCACTCTGGGTAAGGTCCTCAGTTCTATTTTTGGATTTCAGCTTCTTCAACTATTTTCAGTATAGAGATTATAATGCTCTTTATATTTTACAATAAAATGTCCATTATCTCTAGTTTTGATCTCCTTTATAAAAAGAGATGTCTCATTTCTAATTGCTGTTCCTTTTTAATTTATCTCCTTGAGGATTTTCAACATAGTAACATTAGCATTTTTGCCAAACTGGTGTACAAACTAAATTTCCTTAGAAGATGATTGCTTTGAATTTTTTATGGCTTTCACTGTACGTGTTTTGTAATATGCTGCATCATTTTAATTACACAAGTCGTGAGTGGAATTTTTGTTTTTATTGTTGTTTTGTGTTTTTCCTTTCTGTGAGTGTTCCTTCCTTTTTTGTTTTGTTTGTGACTAGTACCTTCTACTTGTGTAATTAAAGTCTATCCCCTTTCTTCTCTCATCTACTTATCTTCATTGACACTGGGGAATCTCATTTATCTGCTCAACCATTGACTGGTCTGACTCAGTTCTTATCCAAAGTGATCAGTAATGTACGTCGTTGATGGTGTTTTGCTTTGTTCTGTTTTACAGGGCAGACTAGCTTGTTTTGCTTCCTAGCTCCCCACCATAAGCAAGACTGGTTTTCCTTCTCATACTCTCTTCCACCACTACTCTCAATTGCTTCTGAGTTCTTTAACTCTCATTTCCCACCAGCAGTGGAAATTTCAAATATTTTTATGCTTTCAGACCTGAAACCCAGTAGGTATACCCTTCAGCTGGATATACAGTTTGGGATTATTCTTACTTTGTACACCAAAGGATTGTAATCTTGGTTCTCAGGCTGAACCTGAAATATCACATCTTTCAACTTCTTTATTTCTATATTATCCATTGTTTGTAGAAGAGGGAACTTGACAAGGAGATATGTCATTCTACCATGATCTCATCTGCTTTCAAAGGCTTAACATTCAATGTAGGCAAAATTCAGACTGAGATTCCTAACTGCGTTTTTTTTTTTTTTTATGTTTTGAAGATTTCTTTTATATTTTTATAGAAATGTGTTCTTTTTGTTACTCAAAATAATATTTAAACCTTATTACATGATCAGAGAAGACTGGCCTTTGTATTTTAAGTAAAGATTTAGATAAGAAACACCGCAGGTGGCTTGAAGAGCATATACTGTGCATGCGACTATCCCCTCGGGGGTTATTGTCTTCTCCACTATTTTCCATGTAGTCCAGAGTTTTATGAAAGATTCTGCACATATTCAACATATCACTGGTTTAAACACATTTTATTGGTACTTTTGTCCAAAGTTAGTATTTTGCCTGAAGCAAGTAAGGAATGTCTCATAGCACAATGTCTACTTATTTATGTTACTTTGACCATTTTTGCCTGCTGGCCCTTTTAGTACAGAGGCTTTTTTTTAAATGTACTCTTTCTGTATATTTCACAGCTTCAGACAAACTATAGATTTGTTTTTTTTTAAAATAGATCCTTCTCTAAATCATTTTTCTTTGACTCAAAATGAACTGTACTGTTATTTTCCCCTCTTTTTTTTGCTTAAAAGAGCATACATTAATGAAAACTACTATTTTCCACCCACACAAGAAATAATAAAAAATAAATAAAAGCATCCCATTATATTATAGCGTGCTGCACACATACATTTATAATTGTAGCCCAGTTTCTATGTGCAAAGCTCTACAAGTGGCACAACAGAAATTTTAAACCATTATCTAGATGTAGTACATGTATGTAGTATCAGTTTGAATTTCAGGAGTAGAGATACTGTTTTTAAGTAATTTCAGAGAACAGCAAAGATCTAGTTATCACATAGCTAGACCATAAATGTGTTTTTTTCCCAAATGGAAGATTAGAACAAGTGTTTTATTGTTTTTCTAGAGAGGAGACCAAATTTGGTCTATTGAAGGGAGCTCAATACCACCTTAATTTGGGTCTCGTGTGAGTAGGGATGGGTAGGTGGATTCTTTTGGAAAAGGGTCAGGTGTTTAAATGGGACAAAACAGACATATGTGTTATGAAGCAGACTTATGGCACCTGAGACATATCAAGGATACATTACAATTCCAAAACAGTGCAACTCTTGAGGGTGGAGAGTCATATGGTATCACCCTGATCTTCAGGTGTTTCCACTATTACTCACAGATTCATGCTTCATGTGACTCATGCCCACTAATCCTTGTGCACAACCACCATTATGGGTCCTGCTATACCCTTTGCCTGTGTGAGAAGCCCTGAGTTCCTCGGACATCGTGTCTCTCTATTAATTTTTTAATCTCCACCACCATTACACTTTGAAAATCTAGAAGAGACTGAGGCATTCAACTTTATTTAGTTAATTAAATTAACTAAATGGGCACTTAAATTCAGGACAATTGTTCTGTGTCAGCTTCTCAAATGCTGGGACCACAGCCCTGTGTCACCAAGGCTGGCTTGAAATTTTCCTTTATGTGATGCCCTGAATACATGTTAAGAGAATGTTTTTCAGTGAATGCACTCAGTATTTCTTCAGTAGATTAAAAAAAATCCTAGATTTTCCATTAGTATTGTGGTTTAATTTGAATCCTAATATACTATAGTGTTCCTGATTTTTTGGATCGAATCTCATTGGTTTCACATAAGAAAAACAATTTTCTCCTTCATGTGCTTATGAAGTCACTCAGGACTAGCACTGCTGTGGCTCCCCTCTCTTCTAAGATCTCCTTCTGCTCTGCATTCAGCCGGTGTATGGAGCATGAGGGAGGAGGTGAGAGTCTGAAGAGGTACATTTTGCTTCAGAAATATTTTGTTGGCCAGAACTCAGTCCAGTGACTAATATAATTAGAAGTAAGGCTTAGGAGTATTGCTTACTTATGTGCCAGGAGAAAGGAAAATAAAATTTGGTTAACTAAGGCCTCCACCTGCCACACTTTCTAGGATCTACTTACACCTGTCATGCAACAGTTTCTGTACTAGAACCACTTATTATTATAACAGATTGGCTATTAGGTTCTTAGTATTTAATTGTCAACACATTCCTGGGTATTTAGTGACCAGAAGCTAACAAAAATATTTGATTGGCAGGTGATTTTTTTTTTTTTGCCATTTGAGAGATGACATTGATGACAGAAATAAGACATATTTCTGAAAAGTAACACAATGCAGAAAAAAAATATTTGTAAGGAGCAGATAAAATTACCTGCCCTAGTCGATACCTTAGCATGTTAGACTTGTCTATCAAGTTTTATTTTCTCTAATTTTAGTGAAATGGGTATTTGTAAGTCTCTCAAAATAGAAATCATTTGAGAGGAATAACATCATTTCTATTTCATTAAATGTGACTTTTTTATTGGATCCATTTCTTCCCCTCACTAATCTTTCTGGGATGTGCTCTTTTAAATGAAACAAACCAAAGTAGGCACAATTAACTTTCAAAAACTCAAAGCAATTTAAATGTTTTTTTTCTTTTTTTATTGTAGGCAAATCTGCTTTAGCAATTCCTATGAAATGACCAATTTAGCACTTGCTGGAGAGCATGCTTAAATATGACTTTCAGTACAAAAATGACTATTCCTTGAGTTCTGTGTATGGTAAATAGGAAATTGAATTTTCCTTTGGAAGACTCTATTTCTTCTGTCCCAATGAAAGGAGCTTTTATTTTGTGAATAAGATTTGTGCCTCCTTTTTACATGTTTGCCCTGATTTCCTGCTTCCAAGTAGGCAAGTGAAAGGATCCTTTCAAATCAGAGATATGGGATATACTATATAATGTGAAGTATGATTTGAAAAAACAAAAACAAAAACAAAAAAAACCTCACATCTATGGCCAAGACCTTTATAAGGAGAGATTTAAGAGGGCAGGTTTGAGGATTGACTGGCTTCCTAGACCTCCTCCTAAACCTGAAAGATTATTGTATCAAAAGTCAGTATTTCATTGCCCCTATATCCATAAAGAAAATTAAAGTCATATGCCGCACAGCAAGCTTAAACCTTTCAGAATGCTCATAAACATATTTAAAACCAAAATTACAGCTGTTCCGCGACTCTTGGTATCACATATAGCTCTGGATGCAGTGCTTGCTTTGCTGTGTACACACCGCAACAGTAATGACTGTTTTAAGCATCACATTATTGGACATGCATTTTCCTTGATGGTAAGATAACAACCAATGACGAAGAGTCCCCCTTGCACCATGAAACTCTTTCACAAGGAAAACAGAGTGCCCTGCACGTTCTACCAGAATTTGGTCTCTGTTAGGGAAGAGATAACAAGTTATCTCAAAATATACAACCAAAGAAAACGTTCCTTGGAACATTTACAACATTGGAGTCCATAGCATCTTTTGCTTTCTGGACTTTTGATGCAATTTCAGTTTGGAGTGGAATCAATTACATATCAGTGTAGCCAGAGATCTGACTAGTTCAACCAGTAGTTTGCAGCTTAAGTGAGTGCTTTCTCTTGTCACTGTGCTCTGAAATAGAGATGAGTCAACACTCAAATGTGAACTTTAATTAACTTTCACTAGAACAGAACATATGTTATACAAAGATGTGGGAAGTGTGAAATCCATTGCTAAATGGAAATTTCCCTGAATCCGACACAGTGGGAACAAATTTATTATTATTATCTTATCCTCATTATTATTATTTTATATTTTTAGTGTCTCTCTTACTCCCACTCTTATAGTTTGAGATAATTAAGTTAACAAGTCCCCAGTGAGGAAGGCAAAATATATATTGGGCTGATCATGAACCTCATAATATGCTGTGACACTTGTATTTACCAAAAGTGTAGGGTGTTTTGTTTACTTGATCCCAGCTCTTTTTATTACACTCTGTGGAGGAGTCTGTCTAGGAGAAAAGGAGCATAGAAAGTCTATCCTGGGGTCTCTTTGAAGAAAGGTAAATTGCATGTCTACTATTGCTGGTGGGAGCATTTATTTGTTGATTTAAAACCTAGCCAATTTGAACAAAGGATCATCCTACAGTAATGTTTTTTCAAGGATGCTTCTTATCCTAATATCCCAGCTCACTATAAAAAAGAAATACATTTCCGTGTCATCTAAATGGACAAATTAGATGTTGTCCATTAGGAATTCTGTTGCCTCCGGAAGTAAAACAAGCATAGATTATTTATTTATATGTTCATTTATATTTTCCAGAAAAAGTCCAAGGACCAACCTTGTTGAGAGCCTTTGCTGAACAGTTTCTGGCTACACCTCTCAGGATAAGTAGATGAGGCAACTTCAGGTTGGTTCTAGTGTTCAAATGGGAGAGTCATCAACCAGAATACAGGGGCATGCTGAAGACTAACTGTGGGGAGTCCATGTTCATCTTCTCAATTCTATTCTTAGAAAGAGGCCATAACTTTACTCTTTCTTTAAGGAGAGGAAAATCATCTGATTTTTTTTATAAAAGGAAATTGAAGTACAGTTACTTAGCTAAGAAAGGATGTTGGAAGAATAGACCCTCCTGTAAACACCACTTCTGTGTCTTGTTTTCACTAAGTCTCTTCTCCTTGGAAACCTAAGAGAAAACATACAACTGCACTGAGGATAGTCTGAATATTATTGGCTCAGAGCAACTCAGAACCTTGGGACTCAGCTTCTTTAACCCAAAGAGAAGTCATTCTTTACTTTCTATTTTATGTAATGGAATACAGGAGAATACAGGGAACCTACATATGAATGTACTAGATGTTTTATAATATAGATTGCCACAAAGCAGCAAAATTTGTTTATATACAACAATAACTAGCAACATACATATATTTCCAAATATGGGAAAGAAAACTATGAATTCACATATGTGTATGTTTACAGGATAAGAGTTATGCTTATGCAGAATAAGTAGATGTTTATGTTGTGTGATTGGAAAAAAAAAACTTCCTCAGACAAAATATACTTCCCACGGGCTCTGATACATGTGCAGAGTCTCCCATTACTCACTCCTCTGGGTAATAGCAATTGTAGAAAAAGAAATAGCAGCTGGGAATGGCCTGTCTTCTGTCATTATTAGCCATTTGCTTTCAGCTCTTCAGTTTGCAGGACATAGTACACTGCACATAGTACACTGTGGCATAGGGCAGACTCAAGGAGATAAGTATGGAGGAGAACTTGGTTTGGGGGGGCATTACTTACACTAGGTTTTCAATGGAGAGGTTTTGAACAAGTGCCATGTGGCACAGGTTTATCCAAAACAATTCTGTATTTAAACATCAGAACTGGACAGAAAGGAGGGTGGAGGTCAGAGGGCATCTTTGCTGCTTTTGCAATTTGTTTTTGCTACTTGCAGTAAGAGTTTGTGTGGTATATCCTGTATATAAAATTAGTCACCAGTTGACCTTTGTATTTGAAAGACAGTGATATGGAAAATGATGATGATTTGAGACATACTAAAAAATGTCCAAGTATTTGGGCCTGCTTCTCTGATTCATTTATCTTTTATATTTCTTACTGCAGTATCTATATTCTCTTCAGTAAAAACGAACTTCACAGAAGTCCCTCCAAAAATAGTGGATGATTTGTTGTTCCTTGAAATGTACAGAAATGATTGATTTTTGTATCTACCCTGTGAAGGGAAAGAGTGGGTCCTTCTCTAACACTGGACAGAGGTATAGCAAGAGGAAGCTGCACAGGAGCAAAAGGTTCTTTCCTGCAACTAGCAGGCAGTGGCTAAGTGCTGTAGGGTCAGCAGTGGGGGTAACATAACTGAAAGAAAACATGTGCTCTGGGTCAGATAAATTTCATCTGCATACTTAAAATGTGGCCCTTCCATAAGGATTCACAAGAGATGAAGATAGAAATAGAGAAATAAATAAAAGTAAGATAAAGCCAGCTGAGGAATAAGCCTACAATGATAAATTGCAAAGTTGTAAATGGCCATTAAACCAGAGCAAGTCAAATGGCTACCAAGTGGAGTTTCATTTCTCATTTTATTTATAAACACTCATATAAAATTGCAAAGAAGAAAAAAAAGGGAAAATCCTTGAACTCCCGTGAAAGACATTTTGTGCCTCGTATGTTGAATTACTATTAAGTATTCACCTGTCTTAAATGGGCTCTTTCTCCAGCCTCTGCATCATACATCTTAATGTCAGTAACATCTGCAACTGAATGGTAATGTGGATCAGTGAAGATAATCACCAGTTAATAAGAGCTTCCATCGTGTATTGGCTAGTGTACACCCTTTAATGTATTTCTTTGGATAATTTGCCAGTTCAATTTTATTAAATGTGTATGCTTGATCAAAAAGTGCTTGTGTATGAAATTAGCTGTGAATCTGGATTTTTAGAAATTACTAGCACAGTGGTCATTCTGATCCCTGCAGTCCTTACCTTTTAGCTTTCTTTTGAGACGAGATCAATGTCCTCATGTGAAAATCATTCTTGGTTTTGATTGTGAGCACCTTGGTGATGAAAATGTAACCTTGCTCTCTCTCTCTTTTTAACGAAGTTTTTGTGCCCCAAAGATGAGAAAGTGCAAAACTCGTGTTCATTCCTCCACTGATAAATCTTGAGGACACTTGGTCTTGTGTGGACACTTTGACCTTTAGTATTTCTGGTTTTGTTGTTTTGTATTTATTTTGCTGCAGAACCTGATTGGTCATGAAAAATACCCCAGAGGCGATGTGGTGGGTAGTGGAGGGAAGGAGGAGTGACCTGGTTTTGATTAGTTAATTCAGATTAGGGAGTAAATTTCCATTTCACAGCTGCTGTTCAGGTTCAATGGCACTACCAATTTTTCCATTTCAAGTTCCCATATATAAAGCTGACAGTTTCCTCGGCTAGAACCCTTTTTAATGTTCCTCTTTGGCAGAGGCTCTACCTTTCCCCTGTGATTTTCAGTAGCCTTCCTCCCCCATGCAGCTTTGCCAGACCTACTCAGTTGTGAGCTTCAAATCTCCCGTAATTCCCCTTCCTAGCAGGCCCTTAAAAACAGAGCAATGCACAGATGTGCAGTGAAAATTTTAAAATGTGCACTTTCTTTTAGGAATATGAACACGGAATATCACATAAACCTCTGATGTTCCCCTTGCCACCTTCCTGAGCTCAGCTAACCCTTCCTCGTGTGTTTATATTCGTGGCTCTTAGATACATGGCCAGCCCCAGCTTTCAGTTCTTACGCTTTCCCATCTCTTTCCTCCCATGCCAAATAGCTCCCTGGTTTTATGATGTGGGCTGTGGCTGATGAGGGAGCACTTTGAGTCCACAGACTCCATTTTCAGTCATGGCCTGGCCTGTGCTTTAAGATAGTCCTTAGTTAGAGACAAAGTCTTGTTCTCCACAAAGGTCCCTTTTACAGTTTAAATAAAAAAATGATAAACATCAAAAGATCAACAGTTTCCCAAAGAAGCCAATATATAATAGTCATGCCCAGGAGCGCTGTTATAAGTGAAAACCTTAAAATGAGCATTGAATTGTAGCTTTGTTCCATTTTGTTTTTCCTCCCTATAATAGGGTCCCTTAAAACAGAAAGAGGAATAAAAGGAGGGAGGGTAGTTTGAGAATTGAAACTGAAATGAGTCTGATCATTTAGATGTAATGAAGCAAAGAAACGATTTTCAGTTCTGGAGGCCTGTTGTTATTGGGGGTGGGTATGTATATGTTGAAAAATAGCTTCTTGCAATTGAAAAGCAAAAGGAAAAAAGAGGGGGAAAGGCTCACAGGTGAACCTTCAGGAGCTTAGCCAGGTGATGTGAGTATCCTGTTGGTGTAAGTGTGATGGACCAATGGGGAACAGTCCCTCCTGGGAGACTCCATAATCTTTGACATCACAAGAAGTAACGGGCCTAATATTTGGTTCTTGTTAAATAAAAAAGCATCTGTAGTGTTTGTGCACCTTCCTTAGTATGGAGCATTTATGAAGTTAACGTTTTTCTTTTATAAAGATGGGTGATACACTAGCTCTTCCAGTTGTGGAATGAAATCATCAGTATGTGCTTCAGGGTTGCTAGGCTTTCAAAATGCCATCACATTTAGGAACTCCCCCCCAAAGTGACAATGACCTGGTTGAAATTGGAGAGTGGTAACTTGGCTTAACAGGCTCGAAGCAGAGCTGAGTAAGTGTGCACGGTTCGGAGCCCGGCTTTGCTGTGCGTGGTAGGCAAGGATTGTAGAATCTAGGCCAGCTGGTTGGGTTGCGTGTCATTTTCCTGAAGCAAATGTTTCTTCCAGGTTTGTGAGTTGTTTTACTCTTTACTAACTGAAGTATCTGTGAATTAACCAAGGATTTATCTGAGATGGACAAAAATCCATGGTGAAGCTGGGGAGGGATGAGTTCTGGACATGGCGCATTTGTGTCATCATCCTCAAAACAAAGAGGGAAGGAAGAGGTGGCTTGGTGTGCATGAATTTCAGGCCAGCACCATACTCTGTCTGTTGAGCCAAACTAGAAGGACAATCCAACCCCCGCTTTGTCTTCACAGTCGAGGAGTTGAAATTGAATTGAATTGAATTGAATTGAACTGAAAATCACAGTTCTATTTAGTGTTTAGGAGGCAAGTCTGGAAACCAGAAGACACAGCTCAATCCTTGCTATAGCGCCACATTCTCCATGAAAGCCATCTCCCCTGGGCCACACACCAGAGGGAAGGCAGGCCACTCGGAGACTTTGTGCCTCCGTTTGTCTGTCTGTGAGGTGAGATGGCAACACCCCCATCACTCCTTTCCCAGTTGAATAATTTCACTGGGTGGATGAGAGTGTGTGGTGCCCTAGAAGCCCACTCTGCAGGTGTCAAGACCGTCAGCTGCCTGCCATCGTCTGGACGGCTGCCAGCTGCCGCAACACCTTTGCAAGGGCTGAACCCAAGCAGCCTCTAACCTGCATCTAACTGGGCATCATTGTGGAGGCTCACTTTCAATATCGACACCTTGAAGTAAGATTCACTTAAGTGCAAGGTGAAAAACGGCTCTTTTTTTTCCACATATCCTAAGTCTTTCACTCGTACAAATGAAAAGAAGATTTATGAAATGGCAAAGCAAATCTTCACGCTAATCAACAGAGTTCAGAAAAATCAGCTCAGCGCACCGCACACGCCAGTGGCAAGTGTACTGCTTCAGCCTGCAAAAGATAAAGTATACTACTGCGTATCAGTTAGGCTAATTTATTCAGAGGCATAGCCACATCACAATCTTATGTTTGATTTTCTTATAAACTAATAATTTCTTGAATGAACTAATACTGCTCCAGCCACTAGTGCCTCTGCCTTGTAGAAGTTTTTTTTATTGTTGTGTATGCAACTAAATTGAAATATCTTTCACTTGAAATATTGACTTTAATATCTCATTTGAAAAATTCATGAAGCCTTTGATGTTAAATCCATACTCAATTTAGCCAAATGCCATTAGAATATGCAATACGCCTGAATACAGAAAGCATTATTGTCTGTGTTTCTGCAGAAGAATTACATTTTATGACTGTAACGTCAGGATCTTTTTTGGATTTGTGCACGAGGAAAAGAAAGGGAAAGGCAGCACATTAGATGCGAAATGAAAAGTGGTATTGATTAGGCTCTCATTTACCCACTCTCTGCCTCACTCCCTAAGTGCATGGAAATAAGGGTTGTGCCACTGCAACTAACAATGCTCCGTAATGAATGGAACAATCTTTAGAAAATTAGCGTGCGCGCCTATGATAGTGCACAGATGTTGCTCGGAGTAACTGTCATACATTTCTTTTACATCTCCATTTACATAAGTCTCTTTATTTCCTAATAGTATCATAATAGAAACATGACAATAGTTAATGATTTCATAAAACACGGAATGTAAAGGCTGTCAGAAAGGTAGAACGTTAATTGAAACCTATAGCTATACCGCATTAGAATTACATTTCCTAAATGAGTCGCGTTAAAAATAGCCCTCTTAGACACAGACAAAGACAGGTATTTTCTTTTTCACAAAACAAAAACCGAAGCTCTCAACAAATTAAAAATTTTCCTCCCAGTAAAGTATAGACCAAAAGATAACTGCAAAACGCACCATGTGTTTATAATACTTTTTTTTTGCCTTTAGTAATTTATGGGCCTGTGCTCCCATTAATAATATTTTAGAAAGTATAGTGGCTGAAGGAAAGGTTTGATTTTTCATCGCTGTTAAAAATCATCTTAATGTGCGCTTTCACGAACTAGTGAGGCGAGGGAATACTTTAGGCGAGGAAGGCTGTCTGCGCATGCGCACGTAGGTTTTCATTCCACGAGGGCCATAAGAAGCAAACTGCACAGCGCTACCTGGGACCCGCCACGCTATTTTGAAAACTACAAGGAACACACTGATGAAGCTGGGGTTGGGGCAGGGGACGTGGAGCAGAGCAAAGACCACGGAGAGTTCCTCAGTGTGTGAGGTAACTAGCCAGAGGACTAAGGAGCCTCGCGAGTCCCACAGTCTTTGAGCTGCAGACCTGAGCCTGGGTTGTGGCCTGCTCTGTAGCACCATCTGCTGGTCAACCTTTCCTGTCCGTCGGTCTAGATGCGAAGCGATCTGCTCTCGAGACAAAGGTCAGGGCCGACTTCGAGTTTAACCTAGAAGATGGAAGCTGCAGTTTATATTGAGGTGGAAGAGAGGCGGGAGTGACAAACATGACATGTAACAGCTGACCAGAAATGGACCAGCTGTACAGAACGTATGAACGTGGTTATTCACAATGCATTTTTAAAAGACAAAACTAAAGCAAAGCCTTTTTTGAAGGAATGGAAAAAATCTCATGGATTTTTAGAATAAGGCTAAACCATCTGTGCTAGAAAATTTATTCTCACCTGGGTCCTTCCACATCCTGAGTGTCTTCGATTCTATTAAATTAGGGCATTACTGAAATATGTTTAAAATGGAGCACCATCCATCATAGAGATTGAGTTAGAATATCTGCGTAATATGTACGCATCTCAACAGGAAAAGTAATTTTTCTTTTGCGTAGTTATCATTTTTGAAAACCCAGGTTGACTTGTGAGCCACCGTCTGTCTCATCCCTTACTGAGCATTTCCTCAGCTGATGCATTTCACTGATTTGATCTCACTGATACGGTAATAAAATCATTGGTCACTCAGACACATGGAGCTGGTCGCCATGTGTTGAATCACCTGCTGTTAATTCAGACAGAGGTATACAGATGGGACTTGGGGACCCAAATGTGTTAATCTGAGAAATCCCTCGGCAATATCCCATGGATTACAATATTGCTGAAATATTTGGTATATTACTGCAAGTTAAATACTTCTAGAATTAATTATTAAAAGTGTATTTACCAAGGTTTAGCAACTATTTAATGTGTGTTGCTTCCCAACGGGAGATTAACCTATCTAAGGGCTGTGGAGTCCTGGGGCCTTTGGAATTTATTTAACAAATGATAAGGACCTGATTAAAAATAAATTAAATGCTAGTTAGAAGTATTTAAGGAGCTCATTTAAAGTGTTTCATTAGTAAGGAGTTTTCCCTCCCCGTCTATATTGTTTTAGAGTCACTAACTTTATACAGTGGGGTAGGAGACAAGATGGCCGCCAGGAAACCATATCTCTTAATTACTTTTTTAAAAAAATCTTGTGAGAGGTTTACATTTAGGGTAATTTTTTTTTAACTATGTGAAAACAGACATCTTAATGCAAGAGAAATTTCATAGAAAGTTTTTGATCCGTTTTCCTAGTTGCAGGCTCTTACAAGATTTGCTTGTAATATTTCTATTTTCATCTTAGAATACATATGAAAATAGAGTCCCTGACTCCATTTCATAATTTTTTTTACTAAAACTAGATTTACTGTAGCTAGTGCAAGGAAAAGATTCATTCCCTCTTGTACAATCACTCACAAAGAAAAAAAATCATGACAAACTGACCAGAACTCTTATTTTAAAAGCAGAATGCTTATTATTATTATTACTATTATCATTATGTGACATACATATGCTATTTTGGGGGAATCAATTCTAAACAAAGCATCACATTTGCAACTTTATATACATGCTTAATTTTGAATTAGAAAAGTTCAAGAGCTCAGATCAATATTAATCTTTCCTTATGTAGAGCTTTCTGAGAAAACAGGATTCTTTTGTGGCAAGTTCAGAAAAGCAATGGGTATTTTATGTCAAAACAAGCCTAAAGACATGTTTAAAGATGGAGCTGTGTGTTTTGTTTCAAAACTTAAATTAGGTTTTGTGTGTTTGAAATCAATATCTCTGCATCTAAGCTGCTTCTTGTCTTCCTTAAGAGTGTAAACTCCTTCAGACGAGGGTCTCAGCCTGTGTAATGGCAAGACATCCTGGCTGCCAGTACGTTATACTTCATATAAGCTAGCTAAAAAAATAACCAAAAATACAACGTTGATTTCTGAACATGGAGCTCATTCAAGCTGATGTCTAAGTGCTGTGGATTTGGAGAAAAGCTTTGTTAAGAGGGCCTGAGTGGAGTGAGATGTAAGGGCAGAGTGTAGAGACTCCTTCTTGGTGCTTCTGGGCAGCATGGGGGTGGAGGAAGTCTCTCAGTTGAACAACTGAGGTTTCTTCCTGAAACAACATAGAGATAATTACCCATCTACACATCATATTTAAAATGTAGAAGATACATCAGATTTATTTATATAGGCCTCTTCTACCTCTGATCAAGTATAAAGCAGAGAAGAACTAGTGATCTAAAATAGTAACTTGAAAGTTTGATCCCAGAAATCTTTCTAGAACCAAAGGCTAGATTGGCAAAAGTGCCAGTAAATAGGATGGCCTGAGACTGACTCGTGTGGGTTGTGGCTAAGAGCTGAAAGTCAATGATAATAATTGAGTCAGTTTATCTTAAGGATCAGGGATAATCAACCTAAATGACAAAAGGAGTTTGCCTTCTTCATTTATCAATCAGATCTTGAAACCAAGAAACACAGCTACTTAGGGTTTGTGCAGGAGGCAACTGCAAAAGACAAGGCAGCCCTTTGCTGTGACCAAATCCCGAAGGTGAGTGTGTGTCAAGTGAACTTTCCACAGTTAATAGGGGTCGATTTAACACCACTAGGGGAGTGAGTACAGTCAAGTGAAAATTGTGCATCTTGGCAGTGCTCATTGGCCATGGCCATCGGTCAGGCAGCAGCTGTGGTCTTTATGTTATGAGCAAAGGCTTTGAAACCTCTCCTGGATCATCTCTGGCCCGCGTGGCTCCCTGAGCAACACTGATAACAACGAGCCAAGCAGAGGCTGCTGCTGCTGCTGCTGTTGAAATTACCTCTTTGGTCTCACACAGGGCTGTCCTCAATCCATGGACAAGTGCCAGCTGTCTTCAGAGATGGCAGTTTGGGGACCGAATGCATCCTGTTGTACACCGAGGCTGCATTATTCCACAGAGACCTTTCTGTAGGGAGGTATCATGCCGATATTATACACCACCAGGCAGTATTGGCAAATGCTAGACAGCATCATCTTGAAAGGAGACCATAGGAGTTACCTTTTGTGCTCGAAATGTGTCCTGTTTGTGGTAGCTAAAGCACTACTGAGAACTTGATTGTGGCCACTACATATGCATACATATAATGTCCTGGGCTTGTACTGGGAGACACTGCACATGCCCGGTACATGTCTATGGATTCTGTCTCATCATGGGACGAGTCTAGATTAAATCTTTTCCTAATAATGGAAAATAAATCTCTTTCATGTGCATTGATACCTGAACCAATCCATTCCCCAATTCCTGTAGTTAAAAAGAGCAAAACTCTTTCCTGAAACAGAAGATGTTTGTCTTACAACACTGAGAAACATGGAGTTGGGCCCAAAGGGTGTAGCTTTCTCCAGTGAGTATCCATATCTTACGGTGTTTTCTATTTTGCTGCACCCAAATGGGAAGGAAAAAAAAAGGATTCTCAGGGAATTCTGTACAGCGTTGAAGGAGCACCAGGGTGGATTGCTGAGGGAGTTTAACACAATTGCCAAAGACTGCTAATATTTATTGAATACTTGCTGTGTGCGAGGGAAGGTACAAAGGTCTTGAATGCACAACCTCATTTATTTCTCTCAACCACCTTTCAAGTAGTTACTGTTCCTTCTGCATATTTCTCAGATAAATAAAACCAATAGTTAGAGGGAAATTACCTACAGTTGCTTATTTTGAAAGGTATAAGCTGATTCTGACAGTGGACTTAAGTTTTTAACTTGGAGTTGTTTGAGTAATGAGCAGATCACACTGAAAGCTAATGCTGTAGAGATTGAAGGCATCAAAGTTTTAAAAAGTTTCATCAACTATACATAAGCCTCTCCAGGGTATAAAGACTTGTGACAGCCATATACCACCTATCCCCATGATTTCAGATGCAAATCTTACCCACCAGTAGAGAGGACCGCTGTGTGAAAGTCTCCCTCTGCTTCCCTCTGGGATGTAGCTGAGAAGGTAAAATTGGTTGGTGCATTTCTTTGTGCTTAAATAATACACTTCGTGAGAATTTCTTCGGAGGTTAGGGAGGAGTCTGGAGGGAAAATGGAAATGGTACAGCTTATCTCCTATTGGGAGTATGTTGTGTTGTGCAATACAAAGCCACTTCACAGCTATTCGGTGCTTTCCTGAGACTGTCTGACAAGTCTGAGCTAATTTTAGGGAACATGTTTCTGAACCACAAGTACACAAAACAGGTCTTGAAACACTTGCCCTTTGCCGTTATGGGGAACGTGATCGAATTTGTCCTCCTGTCAGCTTCGTGTGATTGTCAGAATGGCTGATTTTCTTTTATTCTGCACTTTCTGGCATTTAGAAAATGTCCCCCAAGAAGTTAAAATCATCATCCTCACTCAGGCGTTGTGGCAGCTGCCTGCCTGGTGGCTGGTGGTGGTTCCGTGAAAGGCGTGGGCAGAGGAACAGAAGGGCTGAGGAAGGAAGAGAGTGACTGGAATAGCATTTGCCGGCAGAATGTCTGCAGCTGAAGGTGGAGCGCATTCAGAAGACACTGTGAGGAATATTTTAAAATCGCAGGTGCGCTTCTGCTGCCTGCAGTTTAAAGGCCCACGATGAACCAAATGTGCGCGACTGTTCACAAAGCGGCTACCGCTTCCCTTCTTTCTAAGGTGGCGTTTTTCTGGGCCCTGGGCAGCAGAGAGAGGAGCTTGGCTGCTACTTCCAGGCTGGAGTATGTTTAAGGCAACTATTTCAGTAGCACCTCGCAGGGAGGCTGCAGGGACTCAAGAAAGGTTTTTGGGGAGACATAAATAAATAGAAATCCCGTTTTCCCTCTTGAGGACAGGCCGGTGTGTGCGACGGTTCGCACAGGCCTCTGGCGTGCTCCGGAGGTGGAACATGAGCGCTGCTCACGCATGTGGTTTCTGAGCTGCCTTCAGAGGTGACCGGAAGGCACTTCCTGTGCCCACGCTGCTTTTCCTTTATTTCCCGAAGCCTGAAATGCTACCTGAGGAATGTTCCTCATAAGAAAAGGCAATAAAAAGGAATGTCCCTCAAAAGTGGTTCAGAGTTCTACAGTTGTATAAAACATCAGTCAACTTTTTCGAGTACTTAGCCCAAACTATGTATATTTATTGATTTATAAATTATATATGTACTGTTCCATGAATATGTTAATGCATAATAGAATATATGCAAATATTTTGACTGGAGGAGAGAAAACTGAAATAAAATATTTTCAGTAATGGCACAAAGCCTTTTGCTGCACAAAAATTGTTTGTATGACTGTGATTAGTTATGATTCAAAATGTTTTATCTTGGTTTAGTACTTTTTGATGTGACTTCCGACTTTAAACTCAGCATATTTTATAGGGTTGCTTTTTTGTTTTAATGGCTATTGCAGCTAAAAAGAATGGTTTATCAAAGTACAGCTTTAATGGAAAAAAAATTTGTCATGTCTACATGGACTGACAGGTGATGCCCACATTTGGGTGTGCTCTGTCCCTACGTAGGCATTTGTGTTGTCCCCTCAAACAAATGTCCATCTTCCCTAATGTGAATCAGCTCTTTGCAAACTAATTAGAAGGCATACATTCTTCTACTTTTAGCAAATTGAATTTAAATCCCTATGAGAGTCTTGATATGTAGGATTTTAAACCACACTACAGTATCTGTTTTACATTAAAAATGTGAAAATATAGGAGCTTTTTTTATGAGTGGCAGACATGTCAGTGTCAGTATTAAAACTGTAGCACAATGGGAATGATTCTTAGTACCAATGTTTAACATTCTTTCCGTAGTTCCGAGTACTTATTTGAAAAATACGGGACTTCTCTTCTGTACTTAAAGCATCAAATTAAATCTCAAAGACCAGATTATGTTTTCTTCCAAAAAGTCACCAAGTTTATATTCCTCATTTTTTTTTCTTGCTAAAGAAAATTGCAACCTTATGAATATATTGATGTGCCGTAAGATTTGTAGTTTCTGTTCTTAAGATAACCAGGGGTCCTTTGTGTGCTATAAAAGGTTTACACAGGTCTTCTCTTTCTTCAATCATTGTTTACTGGTACATTTTAGGTGTACATTATGATCACATTCATCATACAGAATTTGTACCTGTACATGACACATCTTGGTTCTTGTATTTTTGCCATTCCTCTTCCCCCCGCACCCCTTTCTATTTACCAAAATTTTGTTTGTATTTTTCCTTATTTTCTCACTTTTCTATCCCTTTTCTCCTTTCTCCCTCCCACCTCCACAATATACATTTTGGTATTCATTTGTATTTTCAGTTTCTCATCCCAGAGAAACAATTCATTTTTTACACATATGTGCCCTCCTAAGAGATGGTCTCAAGGTGCATCCATTTAGCTAGAAAAGTCCCTAGTTTATCTACTTTATGGCTGAGTAGTACTCCATTCTATATACATCTTCCTCATCTAATCACATGGGCACTTGGCTTTTTTCCCAAGATATAACTATTAAAACTGTGCCACTATAAACATGGGCATACATATGTTACAATAGTCTGATGATTTTAATGTTTTGGGGAAGATATCGAGAAGGAGAATACCTGTGTCACTGATTTCCATAGTGGTTGCACCAATCTACACTCCCACCAACAGTGGAGAAGGGTTCCTTCTTCCCACAGCCCCACCAGCATTTGTTGTTGGTTGATTTCATGATAAAAACCATTTCTTCTGGAGTGAGATAAAGTCTCAGTGTTGTTTTCATTTGTGTCACAGAAGTGGCTAGTGATGCTGAAAATCTCTTCACACATTTATTTGCTTCTACTGTTTCTTCATCTGTGAAATGTCTATTCATTTCTGATGCCATTTTCTATGTCATAATTTAAATAATTTAAAATATTTTATTCTCTTTTACACATCATTATTGTTGTTAGTCCTATAGGACTTGGACACTTAAACTTCAAGTTCCTTGCTTATGAATGATGCCAGTGTAGATATTTCTGGTACAAATGTTTACATTTTCTTACTTACTTTGTAAGTTTTAGTTAATTTAAGACTTCATAACCGAGCACATCAATGCACTTAGTAAGACTAAGCAAACTGCTGAGTGCCACCAAGAACTTTAAGTAGGTTGATGACCTGAGGAACCTTTGTCAATCATTCTACACTGAAGATTTTCTGTTATTTTCTCAGATCATTTCATATGACTTATGTGACATATGACTACTTCCGAGGCAGACTGTTGAAGGTGTGAAGGTCAATCTATATTAAATATTAGGGAATGTTTTAATTTTTGTACATGAATAATACACATGAATAGAAGATTCAACATTTTCCTTCACTACCTAATATATATCACCTAATGCATCCTGGATTAGAAACTACCTTTACTACAATTCATTCTTGTTGCAATGTGAACCTTTCTGGGTGTTGGAAGTACTTCAAATAATTGTCAGGATAAATTAATTCAACATTTGGAAACAAATTTTGGTAGAATAAGATGAGTGAAGAAAATAGTTTTAGCCCTGTATGGTTTGAGCTGATTATTAGGACTCAAGAAGACTTAAATGATAAGGTACAAACATATCATGGAGGACAGAACACAAATTCTGGGATTTCTTTCTTCCTACTGTTGCTCAGGGCAGCATTGCACTGCAGCTGTCCTCTCATTCAGGCCTAAGCCCAGCTGTGCTCTAGGCTCACCAGAAAGTGAGATGCTGGACCAAGGCATGGCCAAGCTTCTACCAGAAGCCAGGGCTGAAAGCTGCCAGCCGTGGCTAAAGTGTTTGGCTAAAGCCCAGGTGGTGTGGATCCAAAGCATGGCGTCATCCCATGGATGCTTGGTTTCCAACCTTGGATTTCAATATAGGTTGGCATTCGTTCTGAGGTCTAGAATTTCTGACTTGAAATAGACTTTCTAGACTATTGCCTTTTCCAATAGTGCAGACCAAGGTGGCCGTTTAGTTTAAATGTACTAGTGAAATGTTCCATGCTGATTGGTAGCAAAAGCAGTATCTTCAAAGGCTATAAATATTCTCATGAAAGCTATTTGATATTGGTAGCTTTCTTCCTGTTGTTCTATTTTGAGCCCGAGAGTGGAAGGAAGGAATTCTATTTTATCCACCACATTATTTGAATTTCTGTGCTGGTCTTGCCATTACCTCAACTTTCATTTACTTACTGTATAACTACACCTCGTTCAGTCCCTGCTGAAGTGACCCCACCAGACACAAGACAGCATGACTAGTCATTAATGTCTCTATGGTATCAGCTATTGAAAATTACCACAAACAATGCAATCATGTCACCACTTTTTTATATTTGATAGGGAGAAGAATAAGGCAATAATTTTACAATATGATGTTTTAAAGCATACTTTTCTTTTGGCATCTGTCTATTGTTCTCTGGATAAAATATGTTCTCTAAGAAAGAACACATTCATGTTCTGGAAACCATGAGTGCCTTATTAGTTTGTGGTCTACCACATGCGAGGAGAAAATATCACATGTAAGATAGAGTTTGTGCTCCATTTATGCTGAATCTGATACTGATGGATGTAACCTTATTACAGGAATGCATTCACCATGCTTGGAGGCTTTGCTGTTAACAATTTTCCATATCTCATTTTTCTACTGTGAGTCTTATTTCAGAAACTTCAGACTAAATGATGAAGGACCCAGGAAAATTCTACCCCAACTCCCCTCCAAACTTGTATACTTTTAGATGAATTTAACTCATAGGTGAAAGTGACTAATGGGAAGGAATAGTACATTATCAAGTTACCATCTTCTAAGTAACACTAATAAGTCATTCTGATTACAGTGGCCTTCCATCAATGATTCATAGAAATAAACTATAAAATGTTGCTAACTGGAGGATGTCTGGTGTCAGTGGGAATTCTGGTTTATGGATCTTTACATATATACCGATGGCTTATAAATAGGGCAGAACTGTACTCATAGAAAATGTGGACACGTAACAAATTCAACCATCAAGATTAGACTAGGATTCAGGAGAACATGGGAAAGTTCTTACTAACAATGTCACAACAACTTCTAGAAGGCACACGCAACCTCCTGCCAGCAGAGCACATTTTATTCACAGAACCTCATCTGGACCACCGTGTATAAAATACATGACAGAACCTCATCTGGGCCACCGTGCATAAAATACATCACAGAACCTCATCTGGGCCACCGTGCACAAAATACATCACAGAACCTCATCTGGGCCACCGTGCACAAAATACATCACTGTACTAGAAACAGTAGGGACGTCCCGAAAGCAGATAAGGAAGAGCAACGAAAAGAGAAAGATGAAGAACTGTAGGAGCCAGCGTAGTACGAGGAGCCAGTGTTGATACAAGTTAATAAAACAAAAAGTGGCCCCCTAAGGAATAATACAGTTATTTTCATATTGGTGATTTTGAAAATATAATGGGTTAAATTATACTCAGTGCATTCTGTTTGACAAGGCAGGTGATTATGCAGTATACCTTTTCTAAGTTCTTTCTAAGAGGATTAAATCATGGCAATTTCATTGAGTATATACTATGAAACAAACATTGGTCCAGGGCCTTAAAAATATTTTGTCATTAAACAACTTTATTAAGAGTTGCCATTATTATTCCCATTTCACAGATAGGAAAAACTCAGGCAGAAAAGACATTAACTTGCTCACAGTGTCACCAGACATAGATGAAGCCTCAGTGCTTATTTTTTAATCACTATCCCATACCTCCCTAATTAAAATAAATAAGTATTACTGCTTAAAATAAAAATCCCAGTTGTCTAAAAATTGTCCTTGTATGAATTCCTGATGATGCAGTATAAATGAGACATTATGCATATATTAAAATAGCTTTAATTACAATGAGGCTCCAATTATGTTCCTAGTAAAGTCTTTACTGAGGCTTTCTTTAGTGATAGGTAAAAATGTTTTACAATTAAAGCTTGGCGTATTTTCTGTAGGTGGAGGTTTACATACAGCATGAAGATAGCTTTAAGGTTGACATCTTGCTGTCAAGATACTTAGGAGGATGTTAAATCTATCTTCGAACTTTGGATCTGGAAAAATCATTAAGTCTTGTTTATGTTATTCCTTAGCTTCACAAACAATATTTTTTTACAGACCTTACAAAGGTAAACTTTAGCTATGCTCCTGTCAGAGTTATCTAATTTCTAATTAGGAGGGCCTGATTTAATGAGATTCTCCTAAGTAGTTTGGATAAGCCTTGGATGACTGACTTTAACTAAGTGATGTGGTTTTTTAAAAAAAGAAACTAGTTAATCATCACACTCTTTCATAATTGATCAGCCTGGCGTTTCTTGTAGAGCTGTGTAATTATACTCGTGTTACAGACACTGTGGGACCATGAGATGAGAGCTGCGAATGAAGAGCTGGCCTCAAAGGAAGGAAGCTACTGTGGCTCCTCATGCCCCCACAGGCCTGGAAGGGGCAGCGATGACAACAGCCACCTCTGAGCAACACAGCCTGAGAGTGAGGGTGAAGCAGGGTCCTGCCAACTGCTATGCCAAGGCCATGAGCTTGTTCTGAGTTAGTGTTATCGGGTGAGTGAAGTCATCCTGATCACAGCTGCCAGCACAATGGCATTTCTCCACAGCCTCCTTCTATGTCCACAAAATCATTACAACCATTGAAAACCATTAAAACTTGTGATCATCACAGCCATTTTAAAGTATGCCAGTTACCAGATTATTTTGAGAGGACAAAAGAAACCATAGAGTGCTTTTAGTAGTTTATCAGAAGGGGTTAAGTTGAACTAAATGCTTTGAACGTATTCCTAGAAAAAGCAAACACAATGATCATATCAACTCTCCAGTAGTTGATTGAACTCAGTTATTTCTACCCAACTATCTGCTCATCATTTTCTGGAATCTCAGTATAAAACATTTCTAGAATGTGACTATCCTCTGGGCTTCTTGATTCATTGCACATCTGAGTATTGCAACTTCAGAAGGCAACACCTTCAGGGAGAGCATGGTTGGCAGCAAGGAGACTTTATTTTGAGCAGACAAAAGACAATTGAACACAACCTGCAACTCAGCCCTCACATTCATGAAGACGTGCTCCCATAACCCATTTCTTTTAATGAGTAATGAATTACCTCCCCTGTTTTCCTAAACTTCAGCCTTTTTTCCAAAGGGCTATGCAGAAGAGTGCACTGATGTGGAACAACTAGGTAAGAAGAGACAGTCTGTTCAACCCATGTTATTAAAGAAATTGGTTCACCTTTTTGATTCTGTCATTGTAGTTTCAGCCATTCATTTGTTCAATAAGCCATTTGGTATGTTCTGGGAAATAATGAATATTGATCATAAAATCGATCACTTATTAAGAAACAGACTAAGGGAAATTGTTTATCCAATCAATTGTAATTTTTGATTTGTTATTTATATTTTCCAATTTCATCTACCCCTCCCTGAGGCTCTCCTTCTCTCAGGAACACCGAGGCAAAGGCGTTCAGACACTGAAAGAGCACGAAACCTGATATGTTCATCAGAGATCGTGCAAACTGGAATAGCTCCTAATAAAACAGAATAAAATGGGGAACTTCAGACACATTACCTCGTGCACCTGTGGCCACTGGGCTGAAACTTTATAAAGTGATAGGATTTGTTCAAAAGAGCACATGCTCACTGTTTGTGATATGTAAGCTAGCTGTGTCTTATAAAGGACAAAACAGTTGCACATTTAAAATGTCAGTGCAAGCTAATGAAGATGTTGAGCAAACCCGGGAAAGAGAGGTCAATTACTTTGGAAGCAGTTGATGTTTGGTTTACTTAGAATTCTGATTTTTTGAGCAACAGAAGTACAATTCACTTTAGAATTTCCTGAAGCTGTAACAGTGAAAATGTGCTCAGGAGACGCAGGTTGGAAATCACTAAGTAGTGCAATGTGCTGATGGAGCTTCGAAGGATTCAGGAAGCTAGAGAAGGCAAACATACCCCCTATGAACCAGCCAAAGGGATGTGTGTGGTCTAAGGCAAAATACTGATGAATACAGCAGTGAGTGCTTTGGAGAAGGACTGAGCCTCCTCCCCATAGAGCAGTGACCCCGTTTCCATTCTAGATATCCTTGTTAAAGTGTGAAGAGAATCAGCTACAGCCTCAGAGCACACGTATTTCTAGTTTTATTTCATACTTACATAGAAGCCAGGGCTTGAAATCAATGTATAAACTAATCTCATTTCTGGTACAAGTAATTCCAAATTTTTGTCCTTTCCCCACAGAGTATCTACAGCAGAGAAAATGTAACTGCATCCCCAAGTGGCTAGTTTTCCCAAGGATTTGTGAGCACCAGGAGAATATATCACTTGTGCTTGTACTTCACCTTGAATGTGATTCTGAATACCCCGCTACCCTCCTTCAGACACTGATGAAAATTCTCCCCTTCTCCCCCCATCTCCCTCCTTCTCCCTCACTCTGCCCTCTCTGTCTCTCCCTCTAGCTCTCTGTCTGTCCATCTCTCTCTGTTTTACTTTGCTTTCCAACCTCTCTTAAGATCAGAGACCTGGCCGAGAGTCTGAAATTTCAAGTTTAGCTGTTTAGTGAGCCTTGATGCTCACAAAGGCTGATGCACTTTTGTTAATGACCTAAAAGGACTGATCATTTTATTTTACCATTTGGACATCATCCTCTTTGTATTTATCTTAAGAACTGTTTAAACTTTTGGCTTCTGGTTTTGCATATGCCTCTTGAATCTTTCCTTTCTCAGCTAGTCTTTGATTCAGTCTGTTTAATGCATCCTTGTTTGAACCAAGTTCTTTATACTCTCACCACAGGAACAAGAACTACTAATGCAGGACATGATGACAGTCTATGAGCATCATGTCTTTGTCCACTGGGTCTCTAGGACCTATTTTCAAAAGGATTCCTTTTCCTAAATGTCTTCATATCTCTTTTTAGTCCTTCATTGTTCCCTTTTCTCTCTTTCACTCTCTTTCTAATACTGTCATTTTTCTCTTGTATCTTTAGTAGCTCAATCCTCTCTGAGTCTCTCCCTTTGCCCTACAAACCATAGGTCTTTCTTGTTCTTACAACATGGTTTACTACTGACCCTTACTGTCCACATATCTCTGAACAATAAGCTAAGGACTTGAACAAATTATCTTTAATTGATAAGTAATCATTGGATGCACCTTGGGAATACAATGTATATGTGATATTCCGGTTTGCAATATGAAATGAACAAATGGTCTAATGAACACAGCTACACCTCATATACTTATTTTCTTGAGGCAATAGCATTTAAAATCTGTACATTGTGCCATTTTGAAACACACAAAACATTGCTATTTAGTATAATTCCCATTCCATCCATTCTGTTACTAAAGCTTATTCTTACCACCTTACTGAAACTTTGTTCCCTGGACTGCTGGGTTCCTCTTTCCCAGCCACCCTTGCTCCATCCTCTGGTAACTATCATTCTATTATTTACTTCCATGAATTCTGCCCATCTTGAGACTGTGAGTAATTTTTCTTTCCTTGTATAGTGTATTTCACTTAGAAAAATGCCCCCCAGGATCCCTATGTTGTCACAAGTGGTAGTATTTCCTCCTTTTTGAGATCAAATAATATTTCATTGTGCATAATTCTCTTCCTTTTTCTAGCTATGGATAGATAAACATCAGATTTAACTCTGTACCTTAGTTATCATACAAGATGCTCCAATGTCCACAGCAATGCAGATGTATCCTCCTGGTGCTCTGGATACATACTCAGAAGTGGGACTGCTAGATCACATGGTAATTCTAGGTTTCATTTTTCTGAGGGGTTCACAGGCTGTTTGGGCCAACGTCTTAGTTCTCAATTGTTCTTCTGTGACAAACTTTAAGAATCAGCAACTGACACTCAGTATCTTGTTCCTTAAGATGTGTCTGTCCATCATCATCTCCACTTTTACTCTTTTGCACTCAGTCTCCAGCTGTTTACAATTTTGTCTTTGATCTTGTCTCTCATTTTGCAGGAAAATAATGACCATTGTGTTCTCAAATCTGCTAGTCTCATTTTAATTTATGTGTTAAAATGACTTATCTGCAGCGTTTGGAATTTGGGGGCCAATTCACTCTCATTTATTCATTCAGTGAATATACATTAAGTTCCTCTCATATTCCAGGGACTGTTCTAGTATTTGAAATGTATGCACAAAAAGCATACATGAGAACTTACGTGACTACTTGTTAAAAGAAGTATAGTCAGTAACTGACATAATAAATAAGAACTATACCCTATATTATCTAATTAAAATCTCCATCAGCTGTGTGACATAAAGGGCTGGATTTGGGAAGAAGCAAGTGAAATTCCTGGGGTTCAAACTTTAAGGTGACACTTGATCTTAAGATCAGCACTCACATGACTTTAATAATTTCTATTTAGTGCCCTATATGCCTCACAGGACCATTGAAAGAAAAGAGGATACCCAGTCAAAACCCACAAGCGAGAGTGTGCCTGATAGATTCTAGTGGGGCAGGAAGCCATGTGGGAGGGGAAGGATGGGCTGGGGCAGAAGGAGGAAGACAAGATCAGATGTGTAGGGTCAGTGGATTACAAGGAGGCTTGAGATTATCAGTCATCACAAAGACTTTGATTTTGACAGACTTGTGGGCAAGTGGAGGGTTTTTGAACTATCAACTACTGTGACCTGCCTGTTATTTTAAGGCCTCACTCTGACTTCCTTGCTGGGATTAGAACTCCGGGAGGGCAGAGTGAAGTGGAGATTACGTGATCCTCTTGGGCAACAGGAGTGATGGCATGGTCAGGCCGGTGGAAGTGACAAGAGTGAAGAGCGAAGAGATAAGATGGATAGGGCTATATCAAGGTTGTTTTCCTATGAACCAGATGTGGGGTGTGAGATGGGGCCACAGTCAAAGATGGTGTCTATTTTTGTATTCAGCAGCTGAGTGACACAAAACTCCTGTACTGCTTTTCCATGTTTTTCTTGCTTCTTATTCTATGCTTCTGGCCTTGTGTCATACACACATTTCTTCTCTTGCCTCTGCCCCATCACCATTTTCTCACCTCTGCTGCTTACCTAAACTCTTTTCTCCATCCGCTCTCCCTCACTGTCCTACACTACTTCTGCTCTGTCTTGAATGCACTCTAGATTGAACTTTCCAGCTCTGACATATTTTTGTGGACATTAGTACTGTGTTCTCTGCTCTTTATTTTCTAGTATAGTCCTCCATCCCATCATGCACACTTGATATCCTGTATCCTCACTCCCCTTGTAACTTTGTAACAAAACTTTTCATCACTAGGATTGTTTTGTTTTTAAAGAGTTTTTTTTTTTTTTTGAGACAAGTTCTTTCTATAGTTCAGGCTGGCCTTGAATTCACTACGTAGCCCAGGCTACCCTTGAACTCTCAGCAATCCTCCTGCCTCTGCCTCCTGAGTGCTGGCATTGCAGGCATGAGCCACCACACCTGGCACTGTGATATGTGGTGTCAGAGATTTAACTCAGGACCTTGTGTTTGCTAGGCAGACATTGGAGCTCCTGAGCTGAATTCCTGGCTCACTAGGATTCTTGGAAAGACTCAAACCACACATCTGTGGAAGAGATGCTTGAGTAAGTTCAGGGAGATAGTAGGTGAGCTCCTCCCAAGACACCGGGTGTTGAATTCCAATTTAAGGCGGAGTTCCCTTGAGGAGTTGAGTTCTAGGTTTTTCTGGGTGGTGCCTTGAGAAGTTTGGCAAGACAGTACAACTTCAGATAATAAAGGGCTGACCAGTAAAAATGTTGAAGGAAAAAAATCTAGAGATAGAAACCAACATGGCAACATGTTATTAAAGAGAATAAAGAGAAAATCAAAATGAGATTTGAAGTAAATCTACAGTAAGTGACTGAGAAACGATTTGGAGAAGATAAGGATCAGACTGGAGATCCTATAGCCTCTGATTATCTTATTGAACTTGTATGAGGAAAGTCCTCAGTTTTATTTTTTTCATGACAACTTTAGCCAAGGCTCAGCAAAACCAAACCAAACCCTACCAAACCACTAGTGGTCTAAATAAGCCTGAGTCCTTCAGAGACTTTCAGTAATATGTAGAATCCTATGGACTGGTTGAGGAATGTTTAAAACTGAGACAGGGTTAAAGGTAAAAAAGTGTTTTATTCCATTTTCTATCCCACCCTCAGTTCAAAACTATGATTCCCCACAGCAGCGCCTTGTGTCACAATGCCTTGCCTGGTTCACGAGGTTTATTTTCCTTCATCTGCAAATAGATGTTGACCCCTTAAATGATCTTCCTGCCTCTTGCTATTTTCTTGAACAGACCAATCCTCGTAAAACTCGAGGTTAATTGTTTAAAATTGGTTATGTTGGAGAGAAAAGGCCTCATCAGCAGAGATGATGTACCTGTGGGCTGTATCCTGAGAGTGACTGCTCAGCCGGAGCCAACTGATGGAGTTTTCTCTCCAATCGGGGTGTGTTCTCCATCCTCCCTACTCCTCTCTGATGTGCAGCCCACTTCCTGGCTTAGTGTAGATATACACCTGTGAGGCCTTGGAGTTTACACTCCTGGAGGTTAAGACTGTGAACACTGAGGTTAGACTTGAACTTGAATCCAGCTCTGTGTTCTGTCATTCTACGCAAATCTGGAGGAGCTCTCTGTGTCTTAGTTTTCTCCTAAGGACAATGGAATAAAAATACCTATTTAATTGTGAAGTTGTGATTATTATACAAAATTCTATTAATGCAGAGTAAGCTTTTGGGAAGGGTAGTAATTAATTTTTATGTCATCCCTCCACAGAGAAGCCCTTGCAGTTTCCCAAATTGTAAAGAAAAGTAAAGAAGCCGAATTTGTCTGAGTGTCTGAACCTTCATGCTCAACCCTGCTGTGCCTGCTCTTGTCTTTTCTCACCTGGGCACGTTGTATCCATCAAGCTCTCTGCCATCAAGTATGCTGCCTTCAGGCCTGCTTCTATGGCCTTGGTTTTTACATTCCCCATCCATCTCTATGTGCTCTCTACAAACCTTCAGCTGTCATAGACGAACCTGTCTTTCAGAACCTACTCCTTCCTAAGGCATTCCTCCTCCCCACTGCTGGAAATCACCCTGCTTCCTTCCAAGACACTGTGGGTAGTCTTCTCCATGCAGATAACACCTGCTTATCTCTTGAGGACTTCGTATTTTGCTTCCTAGATCCTCGGCTCTCTGAAGCACAAATGGCATCTGTTTCGTCCTTTGCAGACTCCGTGGCGTTGGGCAGTCTGCATTTATCTCTCTCATTCCCTACAGAGTCCCTGAGTGCCTAATCTGTGTGGGGGCTCCAACCATTTATTCAAATATCAGCAAAAATATATTGAATGAAGGAATAAATAGATGGACACATGTGTTAGCAATCAGACGGTGAGCCGATGCAATTTGTGGCATGCTTTCTCTAGTCTACATTTTAGCAATGAAGTCAGAAAAGCCACCTAAAAATCTGAAGTACTCTTTTTCTTAAGAAGCCACACGAGGGATTCTGTGGAGTTTTGGTTCTTTTAATCCTTTTTGGCCTCTGATCACATCAGTGTATAATGATTTTTACTCCCGGCTGCTGTTCTTTACTTACTTTTCTTACAAGTTCCCCAAGAATAGAACTCTTATATGTTCTCATGACCCTTGTCCTTTAATACCTTTGTCCCATTTTTTTTTTCACTTTCTTCTTTTCTAAATGGCTCTCACTCCAGCTCTGTGCTGGTCAGTTTCTTCTATTGCCTGCTGTTAGATGGCAATTGCTATTTTGTGGATTCTTCAAATACATTATACCTCTGTAAGGATTATGCATTTGTCTGCAATACACACAATATAGAAACACATACTATACTTCTTTCACGGCATTGTATACATATCTGTTTTAAGCATATACACTACTCTTCCCTTATTAATCCACTTAAATTGCAGTTTCCCAATAGATACTCTAGCACTGTGGTATTGTGTAAGACTTTCTAAGGAGAAAAGAAATAAATACACCTCAGTTGCCTTGTTCTGGAACAGATGTGTGGGCATGAGAACAGTCTAGCAACTGAACAGTGGGCTTACAGAGAACTCAAATGTCATGCAGGATACCACAGAGTGATGCTAGCAGCAGCTCTAACAGTGCAGCAGTTTTGTGGCAATTTCCTTTTGTTACTGCCTCTCCCTGATTCCATTTCACTTTTCCTGGAGCATTTACTGAAGATTTTTCTCTCTGTCCTTCACGTTCATATCATGGCTTATATTTCAGAGAAGCTTCTGCCAACTTATGGCTTCTGCTACTTCCCAGCTTGTGTTCTCAGCCTTTGTGTCTTCCAGAGGTGCTGTAAAATACTCTATGGATCTCCTCTCACGACGCTTCCCCCCCGGTGGAGGTCCATTGAATAGTTAGCTTTCAATGTGTAATGACCCTGGTGGTTGGAATTCTTGCACAAAGTTGCTGTCTGAGCTTCTCTGATATCCATCTCATAAGTGGCTGACTTTGTAACAGGTACTAACTCCTGGTGCAAATATTTAGAATAAATATCCTAGGAATAGAAGCCTCAAAATGTAATGTAATCCAGATATGAGTAATTGGATGTGGATCCTTTATGTGAATATTGTGATTCATTGCATAGGCAATTATTTTCTATTTAAGTTAAACTATTTTCTACTATTTCTTTATCGATTATAGCCATATAGGCCAAGGAAAATCAGAGACTTTAGTTTTTCTGTGAAGTTGTTCTCTATGGGCAATGATATTTGATGATGAATAGGATGTGGGAGAATCACAGCTCAAAAGAAATGTGAAAATCATCTCATCTGGCAGTTTGCAATTCCATCAGATTGAAAACTATTGAAGACCTGGGGCCGGGGAGTTAACTCAGTGGTTCCGGCGCCTGTCTTGCAAGCGCAAGGGCCCGGGTTCGATTCCCCGGTTACCACATAACAATACTGGGTGTGGAGACCCACACCCAGCAGCAACCAGTACCACATAGCACAGTGCCGGGCGTGGTGGCTCATGCGTGTAATCCCAGCACTCGGGAGGCAGAGGCAGGAGGATTGTGATGTGAGTTGGAGGCTGAGCTTAGGGCCAGCCTGAACCACAAAGTGAGACCCTGTCTCAAAAAACCTAAAAAAAAAAAAAAAAAAAGAAAACTATTGAAGACCTTAAAGACTTTTAGTTTATGTGGGTTTTATCTAACAACATTTATTTTATTAAATTTAAAGATGTATCTTCAAATGTTTCTATCTCACTGAAAAATAACGATAAACATATTATAATAAAATAGCATTTAATGAAAATAATCACATTTTAAATTATTTGTGAATGTCCATTATGTGTGTATTTATGTATGTGTATTACCGGTGACACGAGTGATGCTGCCTTCCCTTTTTTCTTCTTGGAAGTGAAGTTTAGTGGGACATAGCTGGATTCTCACGTCACTTTGACATTTAATCTGCTATGATATCATATGTTCTACAAGCTCTAGGAAACTCCACTGTGCATTAGGGGACAAATGAGAGTACAAGAGAGATACACTACCTGAGAGAATTCCAAAGACCTTTAAGGTCTATGGACCATATTTTGAAAAGTATTGGAGAATTTTTTTGTAGAAGTGAAACAGATTCTCTGGTAAGGGAAATGATTTCCTCAGGGCACACAGGAAATGGCTAACAGAACTGGGGTTAGAACTCAGGTGTCCTCTTCTATGTACAGTAGGATTCAGGTTCCAAAACAAGTAGATCTAGCCTATGTTCTGATAAGAGAAATTAACAAGACACAAGTATTAGCCTTTTTTCTGCTGTGAAATCTTGGCTTCAAGTGAATTACCAGACTCTGGGAGATGAAGCTATTGGTGGTGTTGCTTATGCAGCAGAGACACAGGAGGATTAGCACACCTGTGATTCAGGAGTGCTGATCTTCCCGCCATGCCATGGTACTGCAGCGATGGTCCCTCCATAACCTCCCATGCTGGTGGCTGCTGTAAACTGTTCTGTAGGCATTTGGTAGGGCATGGTAGTTCATACGAGTCCCTTCTCGGTATTTCCAGTTTGGATCTGGTAGACAGTACTGGAAACTCACTCTCCATTATTGCCTTGAATTTCCCCATAGACCCAAACTAGCATTGTCCTTTCCTTTAGTCACACTTTGGGTGGAAAGTCATTCCCTCATATTCAGGTTCAATTGGAAGCCAAACCAAAGGTGATGGGACAGGCTGCCATGTTGTGTCACATTTCTGTGCCACTTTTCTCAGAGTGGGTGTCTGTGTTTACTTGACAAAGCGATATAATATGGGGCTTATTACACAGGATGTGGTATTGAAGGAGCAATGCAATTTAAAAATTCTTTAAAATACAATTTATATGAAACCAAAAGAAAGTGTATTTTTTACACTAACTTCTACTTGAGTATATGTGTGTATATTACATATACAGAATATATAAGGTGCTTTTTGGTGCACATATACTTTAATTCTGAATTTAAATGGCCTCTAGATAATTACAGTAGCAAACACATTCTCTTTTTAGAGAAGGTGCATGTTCTTGTAGAGAAATAGCTGAAAAATTTGATATCATTGAGTTTAAACCTGAAATTTAAATTTTCCTTATACTGACAGTTTAAGTGTATGTATTTAACACAGTAAATCTATTATTTAAATAGATGATTAATTCATAAAAGTTTAAAGGTTCAAAATAAGAGAGAATTTGTGCAACAAATGGACCTCCCCTTTGGAAAAAATATATTTTGTAATCTTTAGCTTTAATAGCTCATGAATTATAGGTACTCAGTTATACTTCATCTCCTGGTATTAATGCAGTTGGAAATTTAACTTTTAGTCTTTGTGCCACAAAGAGTGCCTGTGTCTTTATGTAGAGGGAGTTGGAGAACATGATTGGCCAGCACGGTTACTCCATATCCTATTTCCTTGATTTTAATATTCTTTAAGTGGAATTGCTGCCTTTTTGTTTCCTAGCCAAAGACAAACACCAAACTGCAGAAGATCAACTACCATTTTATTCCTCTGTTGAAATTCCTAAAAATACAGGCAAAAAAAAAAATCAGGGAATTTTCCCAAGAATACTTTCAGAGGCTTCATAATATCAGTACTGAAGTACTGACATTTCAAACTGAGCTAGTATACTACACACCTATTTTTTTTCCTTTTAAAAATATCAATAAACTTTTCTTACTAAACTAATTACATGGAACAAAGTTTTGCTCATTTTCCAAATCAAGATGTTTTTCTTGTTCAAAGAATTTGTTTTTTAACTTTTCTTAGAATTTAGAAAGTTCTTTGTATGTTTCTTCAAATATTCTCCACACTTCCCACCCACTAGCTAACCACTGATCTGAATTAACCATTGTGTGTGTGTGTGTGTGTGTGTGTGTGTGTTCCCTATTTATAAGTTTATATAATTGAAATCATAGTCTCTGCATCCTTTTGTGGCTTTTGCCCTTAAATGTTTAGCTTTTGAGATTCATTCATTATTGTCATTTTTGCTTTAATCCATTTTTAAAAATTGATTTTGCTGGTACATTTTATACACACATTGTAATCACAACTCAACATGGACAGTTTGTACCTGTACAAGACACACTTTGATTCTTACTCTTCTTTTTTAAGGAGAAGAAAATCACACCCTATTTCTCTGTCACCTTTTTTTAAAGAAGATGTCAAAAAGTTTCTACTTATGAAGTTGCTTATTCTTATCAAATTATAGATGCAATGATTTATTTTTATTTTATAAAAGTCAATACTGTTTACTCGTGACTAATTGGGAATCAGTCAGGGCCCACTTTCATCCGCAGCCAGCAACCCCAAATCTAAAACACTATGTTTACTTATGCTCCAAGTGCGATTACTTTCATGGCTTCCTTTTTAAAGAAATGGGTAAATGAATTACAAAAAGAAAAGACTGTGAAAGGATGTTTATAGTCTTATGCATAATAACAACAACAGGAAAATGACAGTTTTACAAGTTTGGAGGATATAAGTACCAGGCCTGATAAATCAGTCCTTGACAGTTGTGAATGGTGAGCTAATTGCATTAAAACAATGAGCAAGCCAATAATTTCAGGTTTGAACCTCTGTTTTAATAAATCTTCAACCAAACGTATGATGGCTCATCAAAAACAGGCCAGACCCTACATGACCACAGCTTCCCTACTTGGCTGGGGTCCATGAACCTGGGCAGTGCAGAGGTACTGCCATGTTTTTCACCCTGACTTTCTTAATCCCTTTAAAATGTATAATATATCTAAATATTAAATATATTGAATGTAAAGTTCAGTACACATTTTCTTAAACTAACATGGGCACTATTATATATAAAGTGCTCATAATTATATATGAGATGTTCAGCAGCTTTAAAATTAGGTATATATTTGAAGTCTTAAATGGAATTGACCTTCCGTATCAGTTTTGAATAGGTGCAACATGACTACTGTGCTACCCTCTAGAATCATTTCAATGATTATTTAATTCTTCCAATATGGTATCATTAAACTTGTGGGTGGTAAGAACATTACAAAAGCCCATTCAAATTTTGTTAAAACTCTTAGGAAAATGATTTCTTTAATTTATACATATAAATAATGTAACCAAGAGCAGGAAAGGTGTTACTAAAACATAATTCTGTACTAAATTAAAACAGTGTTTTCATTTTGCTTCTTTTATTATGACAGTTGAATAATATATACTATTCTAAATGGATGTCTGGTATAAAGAGCAAAGATCAAGAAATGAATGTTTAGAGCAGTAAATTATATGCTAAAATCCATAAATAGTTTAATAAATATATTCTTGTATGTAAAGAGCAGAAAATTGCAGGCTACAAAGTAGATTATCCAAATGGCAGTGTTTTGAAATCACCTTTGGAACAGCATGTATTGTCCCATTCAGTTTTGTACTTTTGCATACAAAACTTCAGTTTTTAAGAAAAGGTCATTCTGAAATTGTGTTTATTTTGTCTTGGCCCATCTCATTCTTGATAATTTAAGAAGATTTACAAATACTCTATGCACCTTAGGATGGCAGAATTCATACTTGTGGTAATTAGTGAAGAGAGAAAATATGAAAGAAAATAAAAATCAGGGACAAAATTTCACAGGCCATGTGCTCATGGTTTTGCTAAAGTGTTTTCTAGCGTCTTATCACAAAAATGCCTCTGAGTTCCCTAGCGGCCATGAAAAGGACAGAAAAGACCTTGGTTATGTAAATACAAGCTTTGTACTAGGACCATGTAGAGTTCTGAAGCTGATAGACAAATTTGTTTAAAGTAAACAAACAAATAAACAAACTGTGTAACCAACTTAATTTTGCATAGTTATCTCTCTTTCTGTATTTTGACATCTTAATAAGTTAATATCTTAGTGAATAATGGAGTCCTGTTAGGGATGCCATTGGCCAGAAAAATTCATTTCAAGTAAATTTAGCCTCAATGAAGTAGAACATAGACCTGTGTGGTTTAAGGTAATGCTGTATTAAAGAGACTCAATCATAATATTGAGGACTGAAATAAATGAAAATTTATGTTTTTCTAAGAATCTATGGTGAACATTCTGGTTCAGTGGTTGGCTCTGCTTGACTTGCAAGAATTCAATTTTTTCTATCATAACTCTTCACTCCCCGCTCCTCACCGGGCTTTGCAGTTGATGTAGTTCCTCCTCATCTACCATATTGCTTTCCTTGATTTCAGTTCCTCAAGGTCAGTCACAGCCTAAACAAATTAAATGGAAAATTCTAGAAATAAACAACTTACAAAGTTTTAAATCACACATCATTCTGAATAGTGTACTTAAATCTCATTCCATCCAACCCCTTTCCTTTGTTCAACATAACCACACTATACACACTACTCATCCATTAGATACTTAGTAGTTATCCTGGTTATCAGAGCAAATATTTCCATGTGGTAGTGCTTGTGTGCAAGTACCTACTGTTTTATTTACTAATGGCCCCCAAATATTAGCATTGTGGTCCTGGAAATTTCAATGTGCCAAAGAGAAACTATAAAGTACCTCCTTCTAGTTGAAAAGTGAAAAATTTTACTTAATATGGAAAGAAAAGTTGTACACTGGAGTTACTAAGATCTATGGAAAGAAAGAATGAATATTCTGTTCATGAAATTGTGAAGAGAAAAAAATCACAGTAGTTTTATTATCATATCTCAAGCTACAAGATATATGGCCAAATACATAATAAATTATCAGTTAAGATGAAAAAAGCAATACATTCTAGGAATGAGTACTATCTGCAGTTTTATGAATTTTCTGGAGGACTAGGACTTATCCTACATAGCTAAGAGAGCATCCACCAGGATGCTAGGGGAGCTAATCAGCCAAAGAGAAAGAATATTCAGCAGGCAGGGTTAGGATCAAGACCATGCCTACAGGTAGTGCATTTCACTTTTGTTCATAGTCCACAGCTAAGAACTGTCAGCCAGCCCAGCATTTAAGGCAGGTCAGGGAAATATAACCAAAAACATAGTTTCAGGCAATAGAGAAGAGAATGACTGTCTTGGCAGAAAATGAGCAGTCTCCTACAAGAAATATTCCAGGGGAACACATGTCTAGCAACTGAACATCTAGTAGCATATCATGTTTGAACTTATTTATCTAAATTTAACAGAATAATAAAGAAACTAAAACAAAACTCAATTCCTGCTTCTCATTTCTATATATACTTTCTTTTCGTAACTTCTTCTACTGGTTTTCCCCCAATTCTTTGTGCTTTTCATCCCACAGTCAGGTTGACTTCTTTATACTTCTTGTATCAGTGCATTGTAATCTTCTGAGAACACAAGTCCTGTATTATCACACTCAAGTATTCCATGTTCTCACTTTCTTCTTACAATAGACCTTTACTTTGTCTTGATTATGGCCCTGTAAGAGGCTTTCTTGCTGTATACTTGCTCCCTGTGCTTGTTCATCCCATCCCACTCATAACCCCTGGACCTCCTCCTCTTATAGCTAAAATCGTCATATGAGGGGACAAGGATGAAACAAGGCTCTCAAAAAGCTTGTCCTCAAGAATTGAAAGGTGCAGATTCAACTGTAAGGCAAACATTAGGTAGTTGTACAAATGGAGATGTATTGTTGATTCCCATTGTTCACGGAGTATTACCCATCAAAGGAACTGTAAGATATCAAAGAATAAGTTTTAGAATTTTTTGAAAATATTAAAAACAAGATTAAGGGCTCGAGTCCTCCAAACTTTGGGAAAATGTAGTAAGTGAAGAAATACTCACTTCCTATTTTGAGGGTAATTCCTGTAGAAGACCCAGAGATAGAGTTGGTTGATACCACACTGTCTCCTCTCTGCTCCTGGGTGTTTGTCCTGTAAAATTTGTCAGGAAAAGAAGTGAATTTTAAATTTTAAATTTTTAAATTAGAAATGTTTTTTAATTTTATTTTTAAAATTTTAAATTTTGGACAAGAAAGAGATCATATATTCCTCTTAATGTTAGAACATCTAGTGGTTTATGACATGATTTTCATGTCATGCCTAGAGGTAAAATTACCTACAGAAAGACTCAGGAACCAGGATATGGAAAGTCTAGAACTTACAGTATGTACAGAAGAAAGAAGCCCACAGACATGTTTTTCTCTTGACTTCACAGAGTATGGTGACATGCGTACTTCTAACGGATAAGTTTTACTTTTATGGAAAACACAAGTAGTTGTTTACAAGTTATTTTCTCCTTGGTTTTCATGCTAAATAATGGACAAATCAAAAGAGTGACTACATTATCTCAAGGGGTGCTTTCAATAACTAGTTACAAAATATCCCAAATCAACTGATTTAAACCACAACATAATTTATGCTTTCACATGATAGAAAGCCTTGTGGTTAAGGGACCCCCAATTTGGTTAAGTCAATGGTTCAATCATGTAACTAATGATGTAGTTTTTTCCTAATTTTCCCCTTGATGCTGTCTTAAGTTAGAAGGTACATGCTCCAGACAAGGCAAAGACACAGAGTCAGGAGGCCACAGGATTATACAGGAAACAAGTTGACCTTGACTACAATATAATTGTTAAAGGGAGCCACATTGCAATAAGGATGACAGGATTAGGAATCATACAGCTCTGTTGTGAAATTTTGGAAGTTAAATTTAATTGTACAGACTATTTAGGACCATGAATATGTTTTAGCTGGCATATTGATAAAGCCAGCAGGGTACTGATTCCAGCCAGTCAATAGGGTCCAGAGGGGCCTAATCAGGAGGAAGTTCAGTGCCTAGCTGGAAGTGCAGGTCTGAAGCAGGACCGAAGAACAGTGTGATGCAGCTTTTATTAGGTTGAGATAGACCTCTATTCCAATTTCCTGTATGGCTGTAATCATGAATGGGTTTTGGATTTTGTTGAACACTTTTCCTGCATCTATTGAGATGTTGATATGGTTTTTGTCCTTGAATTTGTTAATAGAGTGTATTACATTTATTGATTTACATATATTGAACTTGCATGCCTGGGATGAATCCAATATGGTCCAGGTGTATGATTTTGGTAATCCCTTGTATTCTGTTTACTAGTATCTTATTAAAGATTTTTGCATTAGGGAGATTGGTGTATAGTTCTCTTTTTTTGGACCTTTCTCTGCTTTTGGAAACAAGGTAAGAGTTACTTCCAAAAACAAATTTGGTAGTATTATTTCTTTTTCAATTTCATTAAAGAGTTTGAGAAGTAATGGCATTCATTATCTTTTCCACAAATTTCCTGTAGAATGTGTAGCAGTAGGCAGTGAAGCCATCAGGTCCAGGACTTTTCTTTGTCAGTAGGTTTCTAATTACATTTTCAATTTCCCTGATTTATATTTGAATGTTTAGCATTTTTAAATCTTTTCTGTTCAACTTTAGTAGTTCATATGTATTTAGGAATCTGTCCATTTCTTCTGTATTTTCCAACTTCTTGGAGTACAGGTTTTCAAAGTAGGTGTTGATTACTTTTTTTTTTTTTTTTTTTTTAGGTTTTTTTGAGACAGGGTCTCACTTTGTGGTTCAGGCTGGCCCTGAGCTCAGCCTCAAACTCACATCACAGCAATCCTCCTGCCTCTGCCTCCCGAGTGCTGGGATTACAGGTGTGAGCCACCACGCCCGGCACTGTGGTATGTGGTACTGGTTGCTACTGGGGTGAGTCTCCGTGCCCACTATTGTTATGTGGTTACTGGGGATTGAACCCGGGCCCTTGCACTTGGAAGACAGGCACCGGAACCACTGAGCTATATCCCCGACCATGTTGATTATCTTTTGGTCTGTAGGATCTGTTGTGATTTCTCCTTTTTGTCCCTAATTTCATGGATTTGAGCCTTTCTCTCTCTCTCTCTCTCTCTCTTTTTTTTTTTTTTTGGTTAAAATTCAGTATGGTTTTGTCAGTTTTATGTACTCTTTCAAGGAGCAATCTCTTCTATTTGTTGATTTTTTTGTATCATTCTCTTAGTCTCAGTTGCATTATTTTTTACACTGATCCTTATAATTTCCTCCCCTGTATGAGCTTTGAGTTTGTCTTGTTCTTCATTTTCCTAGGAGCTTGAGGTTCAGCACTAAGTTGTTTAAATAAGCTCTGCCTGTTTTCCTAGTGTAGATATGCATTGCTATGAATTTTCTTCATAGTATTGTTTTAATTGCATCTCATAAATTCCTGTATGTTGCACTGGCATTGTTAATTGTAGAAACTGTCTAATTTCTTCTGTGACCCAATGGTTATTCAGGAGAGTGTTGCTAATTTCCATGTGTTTGTGAGGTTCTTTAAATTTCTTTTGCCATTGATGTACAGTTTCAAGACACTGTGGTCTGACAGTGTATAAGGGGTAACTTTAATTCCTCTGCATTTACTTAACATGTTTTATGAACTAGTATGTGGTCTGTTTAAGAAAATAACCTGTGTGGGGATGAGAAGAATATGTATTCTGATGTTATGGGGTGAGTACTCTGTAGATGTCTGTTAAGTTCATTTGTTTAAAAGTTTGGTTAAGTTCCATTATTTTACTATTTTTTTATCTAGTTTATCTGTGTATTTGTGACAGGGGGGCACTGATGTCCCCCACCATTGTTGTATCAGGGCTTATTTGGCTCTTCTTGTCCATTTATATTTGTTTTGTATAGTTGGGTACACTAGCATTTGGTGCACATATAGTTATGAATGTTACCTCTTCCTTTTGGAGTGATCCACCATACCCAGCACTGTGGTATGTGGTACTGATTGCTGGTGATTGTGAGTTACCAGGCTCAGCTTTGTTGTGTGTGGTTACTGGGGATTGAATCTGGGCCGTTTCACCTGCAATACAGGCACTGGAACCATTGAGCCAAATCCCAGGCTCTCTCCATCATTTTTGAAACATAATTTTGCAGGACACATTAATCTAGGTTGGAGGCTATATTCTTTTAGCGCTTTAAATACTTCACTCCAGGCTCTCCTTGACCTGAATGTTTGTGTTGAAAAATCTACTGTCATTCTGATAGGCTTTCCTTTGTGTGTGAGTTGTTCCTTTTCTCTAACTGCTTTTAATATTTTGTTGTTGTGCTGGGTTTCTGGAATCTTGATTATTATATGCCAAGGTGTGTGTGTGTGTGTGTGTGTGTGTGTGTGTGTGTGTGTGTGTGTGTTTTAATCATGGCTAGCTGGATTCACATATATCTCACTTATCTGTTGATCAATTTCTTTCCCACTTTCTGTTAAGTTTTCTGCCTTTTACTCCCCATGGGTAGTCACTTTTGTTGTCTTTTACACTCCATCCTGTTTCTTCATTGACTCTAATCAATCTCATGTTACTCTTTGCAGGTGTTAGATTGATTTCTCATGGTCTCTTCTCATGGTCTTGCTATTTTCAAGAAATCTTTCCCTTCCTCACTTATTGCAATCCTCTCTTCTATGTCTGATATTTTTTCCACACATTCATTCATTCTACTCTGTAAACTTTCAATGGAATTTTTAATCTCATGGAAATCTGTTTAACAGATTCCACTACTCTTGTAAACTGAGATTCCATCATGTTCTCTTCTTTAAAA